>JALGBA010004086.1:0-55000 GCA_023970755.1 Azemiops feae
CCCTCCCTCCCTCCCTCCCTCCCTCCCCCCTCTCATCTTATCTATTCATGCTTGGCTCCCAGATTTCAATGTGCTGGGTTATTTATTTACTTATTTTAGGAAACACATTTTTGCAGCCATCTCACCCAGTGTTTCTCAACCTTGGCAACTTCAAGATGCATGGGCTTCAATTCCCAAAATCCCCCAGCCAGAATTCAGGGAGTTGAAGTCCATACATATCTAAAGTGGTTAAAGCTGAGAAATACTAGGCAGGGAGCTAAAGATGAGAAATATTGATCCACTGCCCAGTGAAACACAAAGGCAAGAAGGTTAGTAGCTCCATCAAAGTTAAGCTCCCAGTTGACCCAACTCCACTGCCGTGTGGATTTGCTTGAGATAAGTCTCCTTCAAGTTGAGTTGAACTCACAGTGTTTTCACAAATCCAGCCATGGCATTTATTTTTTTTCTTGGCAACCATATCAAAATCGTTCCCCTCTCCCTCCTGCTGGATTTTTCTTTTCTAAACTTTCTAACCTAGTCTACAGCCTGAAGATATCCTAGTGGTCTCCCATCCAATGATTGCAGAGGTTTGAGCCCGCCTATTATTTGTAATTAGCATATTTCTTGACTTGTATATTTTGGTATAGTATGACATATTTCCTGCTATGTGTTTTGTGAGTGCAGATAAGATGCCCTATGCAGCTGCTGCACAGATTAATAAAACTGTATATGAGCAATATTGATCCCGTGAATGAAGGGCAATCTACGTGTCCCAGAATGATGTTGGAGGATCCAATCTGGGTCAGTTGCTGGGACCAAAGGTTTTGTCTTCTGAGCTTTTGGACTTGTGCTGGAGCCCATCCCCTCTCTCACCGGAATGTGTGACACAGGAAAGAGAGGTCCCTTGAGGATGGACTCCAGCACAAGTCCAGAACCTCGGAAGACTAAATCTGTGGTCCCAGTAACCGACCCAGATTGGATCCTGCCATATTGATCCTGCCTTGAGTAGCCCCATGGCGAGATAGGCGGCAGACAAATTTAACAAACAAATAAATATTGATCCCAAGTCAAACAAGGAATGTCAACACATTCTGGTGAGAAGAGGACAAGGATCTGAATATGACATGAAGCATAGATATGCAGACCTAGAATATACTAATATTCTCTCAGTGATAGTTATAAAAAAGAGGGCAGAGTTCCTTGAGCAACTTTAGGTGCACCCAAACTCTAACCTCCTCCTCCCCCCCAGAAAATGAAGCCTTACAGAGAAGTTCCCCAAATTTTATCAAGATCTATTTCAAAAGTCTTACCCTATAAGAGGCAAATCAAAGATAGCTGTCTATGTGGTTGTGACAAAGCATCGGTCCAAAAGCTCTTATCAGATCAACATGTGTCAGAAGAACAACTCAGTTACAAAACAATAGGCAAGTTTTCCAACTATTTTCATCAGGAAAGGTAGCTAAAATACACACACACACACACACACACACACACACACACACACACACACACACAGGAAGGCACAAGATCAGTGTGATAGAAGAGGGAGAAGGTGGATGTTATTCAAGACATGTTTAATCTCAGTTACAATCTTAATGGAATGTGTGGATAATCTGCAGCTAAGCCACTTATGAGATATTGTCAGCGGCTTATTCCGCCAAATGGGGATTCATGTTGTGTTTTGATCTTTACAAAGCAAATTTAAATTCATCGGAAAGGCCCAATTTACATGTGTGCTGTTGTAGCTGAGTGCAGAACAAACCACTTTCCATCTAACCCCCATTTCAGATTTCTTTACAATTTGCTTGTTGAAGAATTTCTGGGCAACGTGCAAGCCTGCACATCATTGCGAAATCATAAAGGGCTTTAATAAAGATTTGACCTTAATATGGATTTTGCTTTCATTACATCTAATTCTGATTGAGATGATAAATATCATGGCTGTAATAGATGCTTTACTACACCTGATCTTAGCCAAAAGACAGAGAAGTCTGTGGCCCTAATAAAAATTTGACTGACAGATGCTTTAAGCTAGAAAAATAGGTAACTATGGAGAACTACTTACACCAGTGATGGCGAACCTTTTAGAGACCGAGTGCCCAAAAACTGGCCCCGCCCCTGCTCCACTCCCTGCCCTGCCCCTGCTCCACCCCCACACCATCCCCCGCCCCACCTGCCCGCAGGGCCACTCACCGCCTCCAGGGCCCACCACAGCGCCATGGTGGCCACGCCCTCTGCCTGCACCCCGCAGCATCAACTGTGCGCGATGGGGCGTGAGGGCAGAGTCTTGTCTACACTGACTGGCTGCCATGTCCTTGGCTGCGCTGCTCCGCGTGGGCCACGCTCAGGGGCGACTCCTCCAGGGGGGCTGCTGGTGAGGAGGGGGTCATGGGGGGAGGTGAGGCTGGGGCAATGGCACGTGTGCCCACAGAGAGGGCTCCGAGTGCCACCTCTGGCATGCGTGCCATAGATTCGCCACCACTGACTTACACTATAGATGTTTTATTGAGATCCTGAGGATTACTCTTTGTAGAACTAAAGATGAACCTGCAATAATTTTGTCACTGATTGGGAAACTGAAGATTGATGCAATAAAGAAACTATACTATCTACAGAAAGAGGACAAAAATGGAAGAACGTAAAATGCAGACACAACAAAGGTTCTAAATAAATCCGTTGGGAAGATGGATTTAGTTCTTAATTTTAGATTTTCCTTGCCTGCTGAGGAATAGACCTTGGAAGTGGGTGTTGGCAAAGGCTGCTGACCAAATCTTCAAGGGTTTTACGATTCCCATCCTTGTTTTTGCTGCTGGAGAACCTGAAGAATAAGCTTTGGGAAGCTAAGACTGGCAGGCTTTGGGTTAGTGGAAATGTGCCTCCAATTTGTGAATGTAGCAGAAGAACAATGATTAAAAAGAGGGATTTCATTCATCAGCAATGAAGAAAGGTCTCCTAGTCCAACCCCGGAGATCTATACCATTTCAGACAAGTGGCTGTCCAGTCTTTTCTTTAAAAGCTCCAATAATGGAGCACCCACAACTTCTGAGGGCAAGCTGTTCTACTGGTTAACTGTCCTCACTGTTAGGAAGTTTCTCCTTAATTCCAGGTTGCTTCTCCCCTTGATTAGTTTCCATCCGTTGCTTCTTGTCCTGCCTTCTGGTGCTTTGGAGAACAGGTTGAACCCCCTCTTCTTTGTTGCTGCCCCTCAAATACTGGAAGACTGCTGTCATGTCACCCCTGGTCCTTCTTTTCTCTAGACTAGACAAACCCAAATCCTGCCATCGTTGTTCATGTGTTTTACTCCCCAGGCCCTTAATCATCTTAGTTGCTCTTCTTTGCACTTTCCCCCGAAATCTCAATGTCTTTTTTGTAATGTGGTGACCAAAACTGGATGCAGTATTCCAGTGTGGCCTTACTAAGGTTTTATAAAGTGGTACTAATGAGAAGGAAGGACTCACTGGAGAAGAGCCTAATGCTGGGAAAGATGGAGGGCAATAGAAGGAGGGGACGACAGAGAATGAGGTGGCTGGACGGAGCCACTGAAGCAGGAGGCGTGAGCTTCAATGGACTCCAGAAGATGGTAGAGGACAGGAAGGCCTGGAGGAACGTTGTCCATGGGGTCGCGATGGGTCGGACACGACTTCGCAACTAACAACAACAACAACAACAACTAATACTTCACACAATTTGGATTCTATGCCTCTGATAATACAACCCAGGATTGTATTAGCTGTTTTTTGGCTGCTGCCGTACACGGCTGGCTCACGTTTAAGTGATCGTCCAGGACCTCCATTTGTTTATGTGGAATTTTGAACACACTACTGCCGTCCTCACTTTTTTGACTGTACCCTATGGAGGCCCCTGATTAGCAATTGTGGGAATCTGATATCCAATGAACCTATCCTGCTTCCTCCAGCAGCCGTGCTCACCCAGGTTGGAAGAGAATTAGTGATGTACAATTGCTTCTATCAATCTACCCTCCCTGCCTTAATTTGACACGGATGATGTCCATTGAATAATAAGATCAGGAAATGCCTAACGTTTTCTCTGACTGAAACGAACCCCACCCTCCTACTGGGGTTGTGCTTTACAGAGGGAGAGGAGCTATTATGTTTAAAAACATATGAATAAAAAACAGCCATGCCAAAACCATCCACCTCAGCTCTACTTTTTGCTTTCACTTTTTTTTTTTGCACACTTCCCTGTAAATCTCATCTGATGAGAACTCAGCAGATAAAAGCGTTTCATGGTATAGAGCTAAATCTTATCATTGCCCAAAGTCAGCTCTCCACTTTGTCTTTAAAAGCACGAGTAAACTAAACTAAAAAGTTCTTCTCTATAGTTCCCTCACTAAGGAGAAACTTCCTGACGGTTAGGACAATTAACCAGCGGAACAACCTGCCTCCAGAAGCTGTGAGTGCTCCAACACTGGAAGTTTTTAAGAAGAGACTGGACAACCATTTGTCTGAAATGGTATATAGGGTTTCCTGCCTGAGCAGGGGGTTGGACTAGAAGACCTCCAAAGTCCCTTCCAACTCTGTTATTCTGTTATTATCTCCCAATCTACCCTGAGGTATCCAGGTGGATACTTTCATTCGAGAACTAAGAAGATTTTACAGATTAACCAAGGGCAGGCAAATACACATCATGCTATAACTTTAGATTTCTTGTTCATACTTATTTCTATTTATACCAGTCTCCATTTAACAGGATTGGAAGGGAACAACATTTTACCTCTCTCTATAGCAGTTGACCTTAAAGCCATGGATACAATTTCCGGATGTTAGAAGGTATTTTAATAAAGGAGTATAAAAAGTTGAAGAATTCCATTATATGCATGAACAATTGTATGGTTCTGCTCACCAATCGGTTAAACAAAAATCTTTAAAATGTCTATTTTCTGATCTGCTCTGTGAGTAAAAGGTGGTTTTACTTATTGGAAATACGTTTTTGAGAAAAAGCAGCAATTGTTTAAACCTGTTGGTTTTCCTAAAATAGCATGATTTTATTTTGATTGTATGGGCTGAAATCTGCATTCCATTATTTGGAAGAGAGAGCAGTGGGCTCAGAATTCCTTGCCATTGTTCTGGGGCAAGGTATTTGATTAGGCAACTCCTCCATTCAGTGAACAGCTAGCATGGACATATAACCAGGAGGGAAATATATTTATATGTGTGTAAACTCGTGCTAAGGTGCTGTCCCATTCAGGCTAATTGAATTTCCTTTCGGAGAAGGAAGACACTTTAAAAAATAAACCTTATGCACCCACGCCCACCCCACTTCAGTGGATCACACCTGTTAAAAATGACGAAACAAAAACTATACAGTAGCTGCTTTCCCAAGATACGTGTTGAAGCTAAAAGCTCCTTTTGCAAACAATGATATCTAACCTTTGAGATGATTTGGTTAAAAAAAAAAAAAAAAATCAAATCCACACAATGCATATCACCTTCTAGAGGAAAAAAAATGGCACACAATGTCATATTCCCAAAGATTTAAATAAGCATACAGAAATGGTATATTTTGCCAACCCTGAAAAGACAAGCAATCCTTTTCTATACAGTCATGCACATCAAACAGAATAGGCACACATATTCAACAGCAGTACAAGCTGTTGTGTGATAAAAACAGGGAATGTCCTCTGAGTCAGGTTCAAAGGCTCATGGCTTTGTGGACACCAGATAATGCATAAATAATTCAAAATCCATTGGGAGCAGAACTGTAACTGAGAACGTGCTGTGTGAGTTGTAACCGGAATATCTGCTGATTTGAAACCATCGTGGGAAGGAGAGATCAAACGGGTCTCCCCAGTTCAGTCCCCTGTGCAAGGAGAGTCGTTTTTGAAAGACCGAAGATACAAGGTCTAATGGTGCAATCAGTTAGGATGTTCTCCCATACCTGCCCTCCGGACGGGAAGAAAGATCCAAGGGTCATCTACAGCAGGCCTTCTCAAATGTCAACTTGATTTAGAAGAAGTGCCTCTATCATATAATAAAGGAAGCTTCAGGAAATAATCAGGTTGAAACTCTCTATTTAATCATAATATCAGGGTTGGATATGCTGTAATGTTATTCTGCCCATAGCAAGCCATGAGGGTGAACATTTTTTATGGAAAAAAAACCCCACTCTACACTATTAACGGTACCACCTTCCAAATTCCAAATCTCTCTCTCTCCATCTCTCCCCTCTCCTTCTCCCTTTCTCTCTCTCTCTCTCTATCTATCTATCTATCTATCTATCTATCTATCTATCTATCTATCTATCTATCTATCTATCTATCTATCTATCTATCTATCTATCTATCTATCTATCTATCTATCTATCTATCTATCTATCTATCACATGTATCTCTATTATCCACATCTAATCTATCTATCTATCTAATCTATCTATCTAATCTATCTATCTATCTATCTATCTATCTATCTATCTATCTATCTATCTATCTATCTATCTATCTATCTATCTATCTATCTATCTATCTATCTATCTATCTATCTATCTATCTATCTATCTATCTATCTCTCCATGAAAAAGCCAAATCATCCCATTATTTCCACTAACCTTGGCATGTATTTTCTGCCAAAACACTGTTTATACATGTAATTTCCCAGCCCTTGCTTCTCTCTCTTCCATCCCGTTCCTTTCTCCTGCCTCACTACTTCCACTGCAGAATACCTGCTCTCTAGAGATGCTTTGTGCTAAATCTACTCCACTTGCCAATCGCCACACAAAAACTTTGGACACTTCCTAGCAGAGAGATCCTAACCATAATAACCACCCAAATGGAATTAATTCTCATGTGAGTTTAGCCAAAACGAGACACAGTTACTTGACCCACAGTACGACTTGAAATATTATTTCATACTTACTTGGCTCCCCATATAATTTCTTCCAAATAGTCTACAAGAGTGTGTGTGTGTAATCAAGAAGACTAATAACAGGAGATTATAATAGGCACAAATACAGTCCTGGCACTATAGGAGCTCACCAAAATAATACAGTTATTGAATCCACGACAAGACCTGAAAGAATCTCTCCATAAAATAAAATAAAAATATTTCTTTGATCTAGGACTTCTTTCTCCAAATGAAAAGAATCTATGCTGAATAAGCCTCTGAAAGAGGACCAATAGATTTCATACAAGACCACCAGAACCTAAGCGTTTAATAGCAACCTGCCTGGGGATCTTAGCCAAAACAACACACTGCTACTAGATTAGAAAACGTGGGGGCAAAAAAAGAAAGAAAGAAAGAAAACCCGCATATTACGTAATAATACTTATTTGCTGGGGTTTATTTCTCCAAAGTAGGAGACGGCACGGAACGCAGGAATAAAAACCAAGAGCCCGAATAAGAAACGAGAGGAGCCTGAAAGCTTCTGCAGCCTCCCAGGGCTAAAATCCAAAAGCCGCAGCAGCAGCAGCGCCCGTCTCGGCCAGCCGGGAGACAGGTGTCCGTTGCTCAGCCCGGGACTTCCCGCGCCTAACCCGGGTCAGATCGAGCCGGTCCAAAGCCTTTCCGTCCCTCCCGGGCAAAACTCCCCCCCCCCGGCCGCCTGGAAAGCGGGAGAATGGGCGGGGGAGGGGAGAAGGGGGTCTGCTTACCGTGCCTGGCCGGACCTGCTGCTGCTGCCGCCGCCGCCGCCGCCGCCGCTGCTGCTGGGCTCCCGGCGGGCGTCCCCACCCCCGTCATCCTCCCGTCCGCCTCTCCCTGCCTCCCCTCGGACGCCCAGCCGGGCAGGCAGCCGGCGCTGGGGAGAGGGCGCCGGGGAGGGTCCCCCTCTCGCTCCTCCCGGATAGCTTCTCCACGGCCTCTTCTTCACCTCCTCCTGGCCGGGCTCCGGGGCGCAGCTCATCCAGGGCCCCGAGGGGGCCGGGCGCGGCTGCCAGGCAGGGGTGGCCGGGGCAGCGGCTGGCCCTCCGTCCCGGCTCGCCCGGCGGGAGAAGTTTAGCTTCTCTCCGAGGATGCGCTCTGCAGCTGCTGCTGCTGCGTATTTACGCAAAGGGCTCTCCTCCTCCCGGTCTCCGGGGCCATTTGGGGAAGGGGAAAGGGAAGCGGGAGGGCTCTTTGGAGAACTTGGGAGCCCCCTAGGACTTGGGGGGGGGAGGGAGACGGACCCTCTCTTTGGCCTGCTGGGGCTGCTTTGCACAGCCACGCGTGCACACCCCCCCAGCCCGCACGCGCTGCCCGCCGGCGAGCTGGCACTCCAGCTGTTGAACTTGCTGTCCGGCGAGAGCAAATTCCCTCTCTGGTCTCTTGTAAAGGGAGAGGATGCTGTCTCCTAGCAACCCCTCATCAATCTTCTTGGGATGTTGCCTGATTGGCCCGGGCGGAGCCGGGAGCCACGCCCGTTTTTCCCAAAGACGGCTGCCCGCGGTTGGCATCCTCCAGAGGTAAACGGAGAGAAAAATTGGGGTGGCAGGTCAGACATGAGATATTATAGGCAGAAAGATCACACAGTGCCACTTGTTTTTTTTATATATATATATGTATAAATAATAAGGGCCCACTTTCTACTTCTATCCTAGGGAATTTAAAAAAAAAAAACTTAGATGCTTTTTCTGTTTCTATTTTAGGATACAATCAAGCGGCCAGGCTTTTATACGTGTTGACATAGTTCGGTTGGTAACCCTGGTCTTAATAAATAATTCATGGACATTTGAAGTTAAAAGTGTGTGTTTTTCCTAATGGCGGTCTTAATAACGGCGGGGCGTTTGCAATTAAAATATGCACTGTCAACAAACAACAATAGGCAGAGGAAATTTACAGAGAGGGTGGGGGAAGGCTCAGATTTAACGTGATTAGACTCGTTGGATGTTCCCTACAGCATGGGAAAGATCCTTGCAAAGTTTCAATCACATGCTGATGGACTTGGAGGAAAATAGGATTCGGTTCTTTAAAAGCTTAATGCTTTATAACACGTGAGGTGAGTAGAAAGTAGGTTTCATCCAGGATTATCAAATCAGTTCCACTCTAGAATGAGTGTGAGAATTATGGGCAACTCAGCTTCAAGGAGGGGGTGGGAGGGGGGACCCAGTTGTCTACTACTGCTAATATCTCAGAGAGACTCATGTCAGTATCAGGGACCTTTGATTTATTTTCACAAGTGGTTTTGGGTTATTTCATTTATTTGTTTAATAAATAAAATAATTTATTTTATTTATAAATAATTTACATGAAAGCTGGGACATGACCGCTGAAGTAAAGACAAGGATAGAGAAAGCTCGAACAGCATTCTTCAAAATGAAAAAGGTCTTCTGCAGTCACGACGTAAGCCTAAGACTGAAAATCAGGCCTGTCAGATGCTATATTTTTTCTATCCTGCTCTATGGAGTAGAGAGTTGGTCTCTGACAGAAGGCCACCTGAAGAGACTAGAAGCATTTGAAATGTGGATTTACAGGCGGCTGTTACGTATAAGCTGGGTGGACAAGGTCAGAAATGAGGAGGTGATAAGCTGCCTGGGAAAGCCAAGGGAAATCATCAAAACAATTAAAAAACAAAAGTTAGAATATTTCGGACATGTGATGCGACACCCAGAAAAATACGGCATACTCCATTTAATCCTCCAAGGAAAGATTGAAGGCAAACGAGGTCCAGGCAGAAGAAGAACATCATGGCTTCAAAATCTAAGGGACTGGTTTGGACAAAACTCAGCAGCACTTTTTCGTGGGGCTGCTGATAAAAACAGGATCGCCAACATGATCGCCAAAGTCCGATAACGGATATGGCACAAGAAGAAGAAGAAGTGGTTTTGGGTTATTTTATTTATTTGTTTATCTAGGACAGCAGCCCCCGTATGGTAGATTGAAGGAGGAAATGGAGGATGGTCTTCTTCCTATATAGCAGGGGTGGGGGACTGTGGCCCTTTGATGATCTGTGAACTTCAACTCCCAGAATTCCTGAGCCAATTGGCTCAGGAATTCTGGGAGTTGAAGTTCAAAGATCGTAAAAGGGCCATACTTCCCCACCCCTGCTATACAGCATCATTCATCTATCATTTTTAGGACCTCTGACATCACACGTGGCAATAACCAACAATATATACGGCTTTGTATGCCGATTTGGTACATTTAAGAAAAATGAAGCTATCAATCACTGCTGGTGGCAACGAGGCAACTGCAGAACAACCTGTGTTTCCTTTTGTTCTTGATAGTCTCCCTGCCACATCAGCTCTTTCTTGTTTTTCGGATGCAGTATTTTATTTTATTTATTTCATTTACACCGCAGGGCTCAGAAATAAGTCGTGAGGAACAGCATAGACAGTGTGCTGGAGGTGAACCTCCTCAATTTGCTTTCCAGGAGAAAGAGGCATTTATGACTGGCCGTGCTCAAAATAGCAGCCATTTTCTCCACAGCGTAGCAGCAGTTTTGGGGGGCTGCTCTACAATCGACTCTTAAAATGTCCAACTATGCTCAACAACTCAAGACGGTTTTCTCACAGCGGCAGTGTCCTTCTGAACATCAGATGATAGCAATAGCTATCTGATGTGGACAAACAATGGAAGAGTCAACTTCTTTTCCATCCCACCTGATGGTTGACATCTTAAGGCCTCAGTGGACCATTTTTTCAATGTTATTTTAAAAGATTGCAAACATAAGCAGAATACCAAGACATGCAGCAAGAACAAAATTAGACTAAATCTTCCCCAAATTAAAAGTGATAATACTAGAAATAAAGAGAAAAAGTCTACTTTTTGTATTAAATTTATAGATAATCACTGATTTACAAAAATGTACCATGCAGTGCCATATTACAATCAGGTGTCATGCCAAAGAAGGGCATATTGATTCCTTCTTTGATTAGTAAAAAAATAGTGCCTTTTTTAGGACAGATAAAATACACATTTCTAAAAGCCACTCTGTAAATTTTGAAATAACGCCACTTTTCTAATTTCTCAAATTTATTTGACACCCAGAAGGACAGCAGCATCATAATTCCTCACAGCTTACAGAATTGAGGTATATAATTCAACATTTATTTGATTTATATAGCTGCTCATCTCATACAAGAGACTTTTGGCAGTTGTCAAGGATTAAAACACAGAAAACCCCACAATATATAATCTTGGGCACCCAAGGATAAACAACAACCCCATTAACATCAGTAACAGCATCATGTTAACATCTTGAACATATAAATATACATACATAAATACACTTATATGCACTGAAATACTATTCCAGAGAAGTTTCAAAAATTCATAAGACCATATCAAATAGGTCCATGCATCCTCAATGTTTTTTATCTCCAGCAGAGAAAATTTGTTGTCCGTCCTTTCAACTGCCTTTCAAATGCAATCTGTTTGATTAATCAACGTTAATTTCAAATCCATCAATTCAAAGTTAATGTTTTTAAGAACAGGCAGCCGTGGAAGGGGCATAATAGGAGAGTCCAATTCTTTGGGTTCATGTACGATACATCCCTGGGGTACTGACTTCAAAAATGTTCTTAAGCTTTTGATAAAGTTATGTCATAGGTTTAACTTCTGTTACGGATTCCATCAAATCAAAGAGCATCTCTCTTTTATTTGATGGAAACCATGATAGAAGTTAAACCCACAACATATCTTTGTTGTGGGTTTAGCTCAGGTGCCTTTGAAGTAGCCAAAGCATCTGGGCCTTAACACTTATGTTGATTAATGCTTCTGTGCTTAAGTTGAAAATATCTCAATGGTTGTGAACTAGTTAGTTTTAACCATTCTGAGGTGTCTAACTCTTGGTGACTCTGTCAGGCACAGCTTCTTTCAATTGTTGGATGTTCAACTGTGCATCAGTTTTTATGTGTGCGTGTTCTCTGCTCGCCCTTTCTTCTTGTTCCACTAACCATTCCTAGCATCATGGTCTTCTCCAATGAATTTGTATGCATGACATGGTCAAAGTAAATCAGATGTAGTCTTTGGCTTCTAGTGATGTTTCTGGTTTTATACAATTCAGCACCTCTCTGTTTGTTGGTGTATGGGGTATGTTGTGAATCAGGAAGGCCGAATTCTGTTTAAAGTTGGGAAAACAAATCTTAAATTAACCATTCATCATTACGTATTGTACACTGGTTTAAAGTCACTATTCTGGCTTCTGGCTATATTTTCCCAGAAAATATCTTTTTTTTTAAAGTGGAATTTTCCCAAAGAGTTAAATATTCATGGGTCTGATTATCAAAATCCAATCTATGCCCCGAAATGGCCCAAAGACTTTTACTCCAGAAAATATGTTGGGCACTTATCACCGGCATCTTTCAACAATTCAAAGAGATATCATTTGTGCTACGGCTGAATCTTAACCTTGAAATGTATTATGACTTAGTGAGCAAAGCTAAGATGGGCAAAATATAAAAGGGGAAATGCTGATAAGGAAACAAAAGTGTAGAAGTTTTTGGAGGTTGTGATAGAGAGAAAGGTCAAATCTGTTCTTGGTGCATTGACATGTTTGATAGATGTTGGTACAAAACTCAGACATGAACTATATTTCTCCACAGTTTTGCGGGAATGAATAAAAAATAAACGAGTTACTTCCATTTTTGTAAGTAGCGTATACTGAAAAGCTGGAGACAATGAAGTTTATTATTTTGCTTTGCAGCTTCCCTTAACTTCAGTTCTGAATAGGGCACTTATAGTTATTTCTTTTCATCCTCGTTTGTGCCCATCTAATGTGTCCTATACAAGGGCATTCGCCAACACAGAACATATTAGTTTACTGGGTAAACAACTGACTTATCTGCAGATTCAATTTTTCAAGCTGGCTCTCAAATGAATCACAGCCGTTTCTGATTCCTTGCTTTTCATGGAATGAAGGGTTAGTGTTTAGGTTTTATGGCTGCTTTTATATTGTTGGGCAAAGTCCTGGGATGTTACTGAATCCTGAAAAAGGAGACTGTAATTAGATAAATTAATTGAAGGTGGGCATAACTAAAATGGCAATTCCAGGGGACAATAGAATAGAAGACAAAGACCTGGAGAAGGCCACAAAGTATCAAGATCTGAAAATCAGAGTCAAAAGATTTTGACATGCACCTGCCGTGACGGTCCCAGTGGTTATTGGCAGAATGGGTGCCATACCAAAAAAATCTTGGGTGGCACTTAGAAAATCTGCACATTGACAAAAATTTCCATCTGTCAGTTGCAAAAGGCCATCCTGCTTGGATACATACATATACTACATAGATAACATTATAATATCCCAGGTTCTTGGGAAGATTTATTTATTTATTTAGAGCATGGCGTATTGTGCATGCAATATATATTAATTACTTCCCTAGTAGGCTCAGAAGCTATGGAGAATCAGGCTTAGTTAGGATGGGAGAATATTAAAAAATAGAGAAATTGAAAAACATATTGGAGGAAGAGGAAGAGGAGGAGGAAGAGGAGGAGGAGGAGGAAGAGAAGAAGAAGGAGAAGGAGGAGGAGAAGAAGAAGGAGAAGGAGAAGGAGAAGGAGAAGGAGAAGGAGAAGGAGAAGGAGAAGAAGAAGAAGAAGAAGAAGAAGAAGAAGAAGAAGAAGAAGAAGAAGAAGAAGAAGAAGAAGAAGAAGAAGAAGAAGAAGAAGAAGAAGAAGAAGAAGAGAGGGAGGAGGGGGAGGACTGCAGGGTCCTTGGTGCTCTTTGAATTTAGTAATTTTTTTGCAGATGGTTCATGATCCAACTAGGGAACATCATCAGTGCTAGAAAGGAGTTGGGTTTATGGAGAAGAGGAGGAGACGGAAGAAGAAGAAGAAGAAGAAGAAGAAGAAGAAGAAGAAGAAGAAGAAGAAGAAGAAGAAGAAGAAGAAGAAGAAGAAGAAGAAGAAGAAGAAGAAGAAGAAGAAGAAGAAGAAGAAGAAGAGGAGGAGGAGGAGGAGGAGCAGGAGGAGGAGGAGCAGGAGGAGGAGGAGGAGGAGGAAGAGTGATGTTACACAACAGCAGGCAGAAAATTGTTCTGGATTTACTTGTGGATCTTTCTGTGATTTCGAACAAAATCTTTCTTAGCTACAGCAGCAGTGAATGGTGTCCCAGGTTGGGCTATTAAAAAGGGAGTTGGAGGACTGTTGGAAAGAAGGACTGGACAGTCTTTTAGGGTTTAGGATTCAAAGCAATTCCTGGGCTTAGATTATTTTTGATGGATCACACTTTGTTTACTGGATCTCAGTCTTAACCCACATTTGCATGCCTGTAGAAATGTGTTGTTGATCTGCAAGGTAAATATCCCCTTAAGCTGAAGCTGAAATGAATATTCACGAGCAGTCCATTTTTTTTAAAAAAAAATTGCTCCTGCCAAGCAGCTATAAACTTTAAGGTTTTTCAAATTCAAAATTGGATTTTGAATGCCATGTTGCATTTATTGCTTCCTTTGATTGTTTTGGCCTCCACCAAATGTGACATTTCATAAGCAGCCAACTGTTGTTCAATATTAACATTACATACCATCTATCAGTCCGGGTACAGCTCAGACTCTTTTGGTGCATTTGATTTTCAGCCTTCCTACCCCTCAATCCTTCCCCTCCAATGCAAAATCCACATCAGGGTGTTTTGTACCACTTCAACCATTCCAAATTATTTAAGATGGGGAAATTATGAAGGTGGAAGCTGGGGAACAAATTAGCATTTGTTTCTTTTAGGCCAATAGAATAGAATAGAATAGAATAGAATAGAATAGAATAGAATAGAATAGAATAGAATAGAATAGAATAGAATAGAATAGAATAGAATAGAATAGAGTAGAAACAGAGTAGAGTAGAGTAGAGTAGAGTAGAGTAGAGTAGAGTAGAGTAGAGTAGAGTAGAGTAGAGTAGAATAGAATAGAATAGAATAGAATAGAATAGAATAGAATAGAATAGAATAGAACTGGAAGGGACCTTGGAGGTCTTCTAGTCCAACCCCCTGCTCAAGCCGGAAACCCTATACCATTTCAGACAAGTGGCTGTCCAGTCTTTTCTTAAAAACCTCCACTGATGGAGCACCCATAACTTCTGCAGGCAAGTGGTTAATTGTCCTCACTGTTGGGAAGTTTCTCCTTAATTCCAGGTTGCTTCTCTCCTTGATTACTTTCCATCCATTGTTTCTTGTCCTGCCTTCAGGTGCTTTGGAAAACACATAGATAACTGTCAGCCAACGATGCTCATTTGGTAGGCAGGTAACTAGCTCTCTATTCATACTCCTTCATCTTTCCACTTGAACCTATTCAAACTATATAAAAAAAATAAATTAAGAGCACTATATCTTTAAAATGTCTGTGGTCACCATGATGTCACGGTGGGCAGTACACTCTGCATCAAGCATGAGAGTCACACCAACTTTGTCAGGCGCAAGCAACCAGATCTACATATGTAGATTTCGAGTAACTACTTTACTGTATTCTGCCTATAATACAGGAATCTCCCCAGACTGTTTGCTTTCTCTTGGGAAGAGATAAGGTTCCATGGAGACCGAATTGTTTATTTGTTTGTTTGTTTGTTTGTGTGTGTGTGTGTGTGTGTGTGAGTCCTGGATCTCTCTTGGCTCTGCAATGACTGAAGGCTAATTCCTTGCTTGATCCTTCCTCCCTGTTTGGCTGGGTGTTTCCCAACAAACAAGTCACTAGGGTGTAGTAATAGTAGAAGGGTGATGGGAGAGAGAGAGGCTATATGCTGTCCTATAATATTTCTACTTAGACAGTGACATACTCTGTCGCAAAAGGATTTCCCCCATTACAGTGCTGTTGCGTGAACCCTGTGATGACGAGATCCCCAGAAAGGGAGGTGATTAGCTCCCTTTGGTGCTCGCATTTACATCCTCATCTGGAAGAGCTCTGAAGCCAGTAGGTTTTCTGTGATTCCATAAAACACATCCTTCTTCATTGATGCGTTCTTAATTTATGTATACATAAAAAGTAACCGGAGCTTTCACAGATAATAATATTGTTCTCTGTTTGGCTAACTTGTTTTCTACAATGGAAAATTAACATTTTTCATTGCTTTTGCGAACCATGAAAATTGGAGGGATTGGATAGGTGGATAAAAATCCCAAATCTAGCCTAAACACCTGGCTGATCATGCGACCATAATAATTATTATTTTTTAAATACCAAAAGCACTTTGGGAGGTGTTATGAGGGAGAGTCACAAACTAATATTAGCTAATTAGCATTCTTTGAAATTATTTAAGTACGTAACTTCTTTGAATGTCATCTGTCAAAGTCTACAGTGAAATGTTTTGCATGCTGTTATCTAACATGTCAACATTTGTTACTGAATACTGAAATAAAATATAATCTGCGGTTGTATGGCTGCTCAAGAAAAAGACCAGCATATTTTTTTTCAAAGAATCATGAGGGTATCAGTTCTAATTTAAAAAAAAAACTTTCTAAATGATGCAATTAAAGACCATTTTGTTTCAAATGGACACCTGATTTCATCCATGATATGCAGAGCGGTATGAACATTTAATTCAGTGGTATAATTTGAAGATGATACCATCAAATTGCTGAATCAAATCAGGTTTGCAAATTGATCATTGAGTCAGTCTGAACTGATTGATGAAATGTATGTGCCAAATTGGAGACTTACAGAAAGTGCAGGAGCGGTCTTTACTGAATGAAATTGGAATGCTAAATTGAATCAGATTGACAGTTCTGATCAGATTTTGCCTCACAGTGGAAAAGCGAAAGTGTGTTTTGCAATCTTAGCTCTACATCACATTTTAGCGAGCCGCGGTGACTTAATCCCCCAAATAGTCTTCCGTGTTTCCCAGCCTGATGCCTACTATCTGGGTTAGATTTCAGCTCCCATCGTCGCATCCAGCATGCTAAGGATTATGGGTCATCTGGTTGAGAAACTGAACTGACAAGTTGTTTTGAAGCTGAAAAAGAGAGCATCAACAGACATGTGCATAACTTGAGTAATGTCCGATTAAGAATTTTCTTTTAGGGCGCATTATATTTGCAAACATTTGAGCAGGAATCTCCATTCGCTCCTGTGTGCAATCCATAATGCTGCCATTTCCATTTATGATGAATAAATAGGATGACAGACTTCACTGCATTACTGCAAAGAATCAGTAACTATTCTGTCAAAATGTTTTCCTCAGCTTTGACCAATTCTTCATGAAGAACTTCTTCCATTCAAAAGGATGTGATACAAATCCATGTGTTCAACTGGATTCTAGGAATGCTTTGAACTGAATTCTGTGTCAGACTTACTTTGAAAGTATGTAGTTATTCTAGGCATATTTCCACAATTAAAGAGATCCATTCTACTCTGGAGGGCATCAAGCAACATTTTCAGTGAAAAGCAGCAGTTAGCATATAGGGAAAAAAATACTTTGAAGGGATATATTATTTAGAAATTTTAATACGAATATTGTAGGTTGAAATGGGGATTCAACTTTTATAATTTGATTCAATCTAAATAGAGATAATTTCCCATAATTGTGGAGCTTTATAGCATTGCCACTGTTCATTACATTTCCAGCAAGCTTTAAGAAGTGAAGTGTCCTTTAGCAGCCAGAACTGCAGTAATCTATCAACAATAAAACACAACTGTTTTCTGTTATTGTAAACCGTAGAATTGTAAATGGGATCAAATGTTTTCGTTCCACTGAAATTCCCCTTGCTGCATTTCTATTACTACATTCACATTTTGAACCTTTTTAATAATGCAGCGTTTGGATTCTGAGTCATACCTCATCAACAATTTATAGGAGAGATCCAGCAAATAATCCAAATTTCATTAATAACGTTTTCAAATTCAGTTAGATCTCTCCACATTCCCTCTTGTAAGAAACTGTATTTTAAACAGGCTTACAATCCAAGCTGAGGTAAGTACCCTGGGATAAATTGAACTGAGTTTTGTTACAAGGGTTTCTGGAAAACATGTAATTTCAATACTCTGGTTTCTCTTCAGATCGTATAAATCTGGAAAATATGTAATTTCAGCCTTAGAGTACAATGGTAAGCCTATCTAGAGAGAGCAAGTAACTCCTGTTCAGCTTAATGAAACATACCCTGGGAGAAATGTATAGATTGCAGATATATCAATTTCTTTCACCTAAACTTGAGATAGTAATGTTTCTGAGGGTTTAAAAATGTTTGCAATAGATGAATGTTTAAATGTTGTCCATGTTTCAATTTCCTTTCATCCGCTCGTCACACCTGCAATTATGAGTCTCAACTGCAATTGTCAATCAATCTCAATCTCAATCAGAATAGAGTTGGAAGGGACCTTGGAGGTCTTCTATTCCAACCCCCTGCTCAAGCAGGAGACCCTATCCTGGACAAATGGCTGTCCGATCTCTTCCTAAAAACCTCCAGTGATGGAGCACCCACAACTTCTGAAGGCCACCTGGCTAATTGTTCTCTCTTAAGTTTCTCAAATCCAGGTCACGTCTCTCCTTGATTAGTTTCCGTCTATTGTTTCTTGTCTTGCTAAATTAATTAATTAAACACTGTATTAGTTTCTAATGTGTTAGTGTGGTTTTATGGTAGCATTTTTCATAGTAACCAGCATCAGAGGATCTTTTGACAATACTTATCCTAAAAGTGGACAATCCTGACCTTAGGCATGTTATACAAAAAAGAGCTTGTTTGTTCTACTGCCATATTCTCAATTAATCTACAAAAGTATCCCAGTTAAAGGCAAAGAAGAGAAATGGACTTCTTTTCAGATATAGTAGTATAACATTCAAAATAATATTCATTGTAATATTTCCAATTTTGAACTTATTTACTAACGTGATGTTTCATAAATTCTTTGCTAACACCAGTCATTCAAGATATATAATTTTCTCCATGGTTTAATAAACTTGTTAGATCCTTGTGGGTATTGCTCCTCATCAATTGATTTTGTACCTGTGTTGGCAACCTGATGCATCCTACTTCTAGTGGACTATAACTCCCAGAATTCCTTGTTATTGCCTAAAGATCTTTTTTCCCAAAAAGCAACTGGACTTTCTTGGTTCCCCTCCCCCCTTTGAAAACATTTTGCTTCTCATCCAAGAAGCTTTTCAGTTCGTTTCAGAACTGGATGACGGAATTTCAACTGAAAAATTTTCAAATGAAAAAAAAAATACCCAAGAAAGCACAGTTGCCTTTTGGAAAAAGCACCTTTGGGACAACCATGACCTGGATGATTGTAAACCTCCATAGACATTTAGCCATCCTTGTTATTGGCTGCACGGATTGTGAAGGTGGAATAGAGATGCTAATAAGCAGAGAAGAGGATATCAGATTATATATTTTGATGGATATGGTTTTGAAAGAGTTTGGATAACCGTCTCTTTGTGTGATTGGGAATTTGTAAAAGTCAGGGTTCCCTGGTGGCATACACAATGTCTTTGTTTATTTGTTGCTAGTCACATCCTGTGTTTGGAGTCATACATTTGGGGGACACAGAACGTCAGTCCTGTCCTTCCATCCGTCTATCCATGTTCTCTCTGAGAGGAGTTGGTTTGTTCTCCAAATATGGTAGGGAATAATCAGTACACAGTTTCCATCAAGGGAGGGGAGGAATCTTTGCTATAGGCAGAAACCACCCAATGTATTTTAGAACCCAAAGAGAGCCTTGCTTCCAGCTGGAGTGACACAGCCATGACCATAGAGAAACAAGAGCAATATTAACACATTTCAAAGGTCTCTGTCACTGTGCCAGACCCTGCATCAACATTGCTTTCAGGGCACAGCATTCTCAAGCATCATCCCAACTCAACAGACCTGATTGATTTTGAGTCAAACGTCAAGACAGAGAATATTGACTGGCTGCAATTAAGGATGCAAGGCTATCTTTTCAAATCCAAGTGATTTTGTCCGGTTGGATCCCAAAATTTTAAACCTGTGTTGAAAGAAAAAGCTTCACCGGGGTCCAGTCCAAGCCGGGAATAAACAAAATGAAGACTGCTTTAGAAAGAAGGTGGTAGTTTATTGAAGAGCAGAGCCAGACAGAAATGTGGCTCTGGGAAAGCTGACTGCAGGGAGTAGGGAGTGGTGGGTTTTTATACCTCCTTTGGGCTTTGTATTTGGAATTGTTCCTGTTCCTGTGGCTTTGTATTTCCTGTGTCATGTACTTTGACCTGAGTCTGAGTGTGCCCCTTTTGGTAGTGTTGGGTTAATTCTATTATGTCCTAAAGGTCATGTTTCCTGTCCTTGGACTCTTTGTTTTTCTAATGCCCTCAGCTCCAGCCTTCCTGCCCCCAATCTTTCTGAATAGGATTATCAAATCTGCATTTCTACAGATGTGGCCTGCTGAGTTTCTGGCTGGGGGGGGGGAGGGAGAAGTTTCTGCCTTTTTAAAGATCGTCTCCATTATTCCCTTGAGGAAATATAATATTCTGCCTTTTTAATATCCCCCAAAATATTTCTTTCCCTGGGGGGGGGTTTGCTGTCTTCCTACACCTGTACCTTTTAAAATAAAGCATTATGGATTTACGGAGATCCTCCACCAGAAAGCTACACAATAGTGTATACGCTTGACAACTGTACACAAAACCATAGCCATTGGCTGAGGGAAGGGGGGGGGCACCCCAGGTTTTCTGAGGCAGGTTGAAGGGCCATACACCTTCAGATAGATCCATGAATGATGGCGATTCAGGAGTTTATTGTTTTTATTTATTTATTTATTAAGTTTATATGTCACCCATCTTGCTACCCAAAGCAATTTTTGAAGGGTAAAAGGAGAACCTGAAACTTTAATAAAGTTTAAATAAATAAACATTTGCAAAGCCGGGGTGGGGTGGGGGAGAGAAACAGAAAACCCTATATCAGGCCAGCTGGAAGAAACTCCGGAAAAGGGATGGGAGGATAGTTTGAATCTGTTTGTGGTTTTTTCTTCTTCTCCCTCTGTTCTCTTCTCTATTCAATTGTCTTTAATTGGCCGCTAATCTGCTTGCATAAAGCTTGGTGATAGCTGTGTCTTGACTGGTTGATAAAACACAGCAGCTGAGTTCCTGAATGGCGTGCCCGACAGCCAGTATCTAATGAATGCACTTCATGAAGAGTGCAATCTTTTTCTACAGCAAACACATATATTAGCATGTGATGCTCTCTGGCATCAGCTTTTCTCTGCATTAAGGAGTGAGATCCAGGTTCTCAATGCTTACCCAGGCCCGGCTGCTTTGGAACGGAGAACGCAAGAAGAATTTGGGCTGCCTCCCTCACTTCATTTTACAAAGAGACAAACAAAACTTTGGCCTTGTCGTTCAAAACAAAAGGGCCTGCTGGCACACAATGAATGAAGAGAAGGATGAGGGGGGGACATGATAGCAGCGTTCCAATATCTCAGGGGCTGCCACAAAGAAGAGGGAGTCAAGCTATTCTCCAAAGCGCCTGAGGGCAGGACAAGAAGCAACGGATGGAAACTAATCAAGGAGAGAAGCAACCTAGAACTAAGGAGAAACTTCCTGACAGTTAGGACAATTAACCAGTGGAACAACCTGCCTCCAGAAGTGGTGAATGCTCCAACACTGGAAGTTTTTAAGAAGAGACTGGACAGCCATTTGTCCGAAATGGTGTAGGGTTTCCTGCCTGAGCAGGGGGTTGGACTAGATGACCTCCATGGTCCCTTCCAACTTTATTATTATTATATTATTACAAGAAAGCAGCTTCAGATGTTTGCTGAGTCCAAGCATGGTTTTTCGGGGTGCTGTCCCTCCTGTGCAAAGGATAAGTGCACCATTTTTCAGCAGTAAGGCTAGGGTAAATCAGTTCTTGCTTCATTGCTAGCAACAACATGCTGTAAAAGCAATTGACTGCCAGGACTTCTGCTGTACTGTACTGGATGGATGACAAAATGTGTGCCCTGCGGTAGGAAACTTATTATTTTTCTGAAACCTGAAATAGTGCGGTAAGGCAGTTGAAGCCTTGCTCCAGAGGTGAGCAGTGGGCAACCCCTCCCAAGAGGCACAGTTGCAGTTGCTAAGATATTCTGGTGCTGAACTAAACTGAAGGTGAGGAAAGAGCCATAGATGTCTCCTAGCTGCAAAGAAGCAAGATATGCCTTTTGCTATCTTCTAGGTCAGTGGTGGCGAACCTATGGCATGGGTGCCAGAGGCGGCACTCAGAGCCCTCTCTGTGGGCACGCGCACCGTCGCCCCAGTCCTAGGCCTTCAGCTGGGTTTTATAAAACCTTTTCGCTTTAGGCCTCTGCCGCCGTGTGCAAAAAAAAAAAAAAGGTTCAATCAGTCAATTTCAACTTCTTGAGGAAAAAAAAAAGATCTTGCAAAGTTGGAATTGATTGATTGAACTTTTTAGTCCCACCCTGTCTGCCGTTACCACCGCAGCCACGCCCAGCCAATGGGCCACGCCCACCCGGCACTCGACGATGCATAAGTGGGTTTTGGGTTGCAGTTTGGGCACTCAGTCTCTAAAAGGTTCGCCATCACTGTTCTAGATGGTTCAGAAGACTTGAAGGAAATAGCTTACCAATTAGTTTCCACAGAAACATATTCCCCAGGTATTAACTAAGTCATCACCAAATATCGCGAAGAGGGGGTCAACTACTCTTTAAAGCACCTGAAGGCAGGACAAGGAGCAATGGGTGGAAACTAACCAAGGAGAGAAGCAACCTAGAACTAAGGAGAAACTTCCTGACAGTGAGAACAATTAACCAGTGGAACGGCTTGCCTCCGGAAGTTGTGGGTGCTCCATCACTGGAGGTTTTTAAGAAGAGATTGGACAGCTATTTGTCTGGCAGTGGTGGCAAACCTATGGCACGCGTACCAAAGGCGGCACTAACAGCCCACTCTGTGGACACGCGCGCCGTCACCCCAGCAGAGTTCACCAGAGTGTTTTCCTCTTAATGCCAGAGACCACATTTTTGCAAAAAATGAGAATAGCCCCACGATCTGAAGCACCAACTTTTGCAAGTCTGGAAACTCCATTTAAGCTTCTTTTTTTTAAATTTTTTATTATGTTGACAAATGTATTTTAGCTTCACTCCTTACTGAGACACCGTCTGGTTTTTTTTCACTGCTGTAAATAGTCTACAGCAACTCTTCCTCCCTGTTAAAATTCAAAAGGTTCCATTTGTAAAGAGAAGCTTCAGCATTTCTTTGATCAAAATTGCAAGCTTGGTTGAAGATGCAGTAACAGCTCCTCCTAAGTGAGCAGTGTTGGCTGGCACACTTGGTCAGGCTTTGGAAAAATATTACCCATCCTAGGTTTCTGATATTTGTTCCTGGTCTCTGAGACTTGATAGCCTTCCATCCCATCTTTCTGATCACAGGGAGAGGTTTGTTTCTGTGACACAGTTGAGGATAAGGAGAGAGAAAGTCCTTTCATGGGCTGTATCCAGATTCTGCCTTCATCAGTTAAGGTCATTTGAGAACAATAGAAGGGAATATTTGTACCTCAGGGTTGAATGTGGGGGGCTTCCTTGGTGCTCTCTGAGCTGGGTGGTTTTCTTGCAGATGTTTCATGACCCAACAAGGGAACATCATCAGTGCTAGAAGGGAGTGGGGCTTGTGGAAGAGGTGGAGGTGGAGGAGGAGGAGGAGGTCATCCTTGATGCTTTCTAAGCTTGGTGGTTTTATTGCAGAGGTTTCATGACCCAAGTAGGTAACATCGTCAGTGCTAGAAGGGAGTAGGGTTTGCAGGGAGGAGGAGGAGAGGAAGGAGAGGAGGGAGGAGGAGGGGAGGAGGAGGAGGAGGACTGTGTGGTCCGTGGTGCTCTCTGAGCTTGGTGGTTTTCTTGCAGACGTTTCATTACCCAACTAGGTAACATCGTCAGTGCTAGAAGGGAATGGGGTTTGTGGAAGAGGTGGAGGTGGAGATGGAGGTGGCGGTGGGGGTGGAGGAGGAGGAGGTCGTCGTTGATGCTTTCTGAGCTTGGTGGTTTTCTTGCAGATGTTTCATGACCCAAGTAGGGAACATCATCAGTGCTAGAACCTTCAAGGCACCAAAACCCCACTCCTTTAACATTGATTTTTTAGTTTTAAAAATTTTAAACTTGTTTTTTAACTGCTTTTAACGGTGCTTTTTAGTCCCATTTTTATACTAATCATCCAGAGGCACATAGGTGAGATGAGAGATGTAGCTAGCTAGCTAGATAGACAGACAGACAGACAGACAGGCTGCCATCTAGTTGTGTTTTTAAAAAACGTATGGATACCTTACCTTCAGTTGAGTTTAACTCCTGGTGACAACATGGACATCTCCATGCAGTTCTCATGGCAACAATACAGAAATGATTTGACATTGCTTTCTGTTGGATTGTTTTATGATCTAGTCACCCACCCTGGAATTCGCTGTCTATCGCTTATCCACGCACCAACTGGACTTAACCTTGTTTATCTTCCAAGCTTAGAACTTGGCTGGCCAGGGGATCTGGCAATAAAACTGCACAGATTTCAGTGGAATGGCCTTCTGAAAGACCACATGTAGGATTATCCTGTTAACTATTTAATTGAGGGGAATCAAGCACAGTCTTCAAAGAATAATTCTTTCATTTCACTCTTTCATTTGGTGGGAGCGACTTCTTCTACAAGATCCTTGGGTTATAGAATATATATATATATATATATCATTTCAATGTAAAGCAAAAAAAAAGATTGCTGCAAACGTACCCTACTCATTCAGAGGCAAATCAGCTTGATTAACTGAATTAAGCCAGTTACATATTTATAATCTAATTGCAGCCTTAAAGCACATTATAAGTATTAACATATGAAATGTTTTCGAGCTTTAGAACATCTCTGCTCCTACCTGGAAAACATCGGACAGCAGGGACTGTTAGAGATGCAGCTTCCTGTTCAATGGAGCTGTCCTTTCTGCTTCATGCCTTCAGAACTCCAGATTTTAGCTCAGCAGCACAGGCAGATAATTTTAGATTCTTGCCATAGGGGTCTTTCTGGAAATGTGCAATACTTCACTTATTTCACAATGCAGAAGAATTTCATAAAGGGTCCACTCTGACACGACTGAGGTTTTTAAGGAGTCTAAGCCAGAAGGTTATATATGCCCCCGGTTCAAGTATATCTCCAATACCTGGGCATAGCAGACACCTGTGCATGATGGATGGGCTATTGAAGGCCACAGCAATGCTCAAAAAGAACACATGGTGCTTCCCCCCCAAATTTGGGAAGTAGGCAGTGGTGGGATTCAAATATGTGAACAACTGGTTCTCTGTGTGGATGCCGCTTCCGGAAGTCCATTCTGGGCCTGGGCAACAAAAAATTAGTTACCGGTTCTGCCGAAGTGGTGCGAACTGGCTGAATCCCACCACTGGAAGTAGGTCATGAAACTATCTAAGGTAAGTTAGTCTGTTCTCCTAATGCCCAACAAAATCATGCACCAAAGAAATGAGAAGAAGAATAAGTGAGGTATCTGTGGAAGGACAGACCTTGTGTATCTGTTGACACAAGGAGACGCTCATTCATAGATAGGTGGAAGGCAAACACTCCATCACCAAACATTGAGGCGGGAAGGGAATGGATGTGCCAGAGTTGTGTAGCAACCTGGGATTTCAAGGGGAAATGCGATGGGATGTGTCTATGGAAGGGGAAGTGATATGATGGACAATATAGCAACACAGCAGGTTTCCAAAAGTGGGGAATGAGACAAGAATCAGCACAGTCCAGAGCTGGGATCATGGGAAAAAAGAAGAGCTATAAGATAGCCACTTCCTAGAATCTCCTAAGTTTAGTCTGGCAAGATTCTGTCTCTTGCATGTTAGCAAAGAAAGAACTGAACTTTGGCTGGATTGTTTTGTTCATTCTTGGGGTAGACCTGATAGGGAAAAAAAAAAGATTCTGTCTGTGTGTTGGTCCCTGACTTGCCATTCACTGCTTCATGTGATTTTTTTCAGGACAAAGAAGTTGCCCACCCTTGTTGTAGCTTCTAACTATTTCTCATGTGAAGTAATCAGACTAGACATTCAACATCCCTCCCATGGATTGAAAAAGTTTGCCAACACACCTAAAGTAGAAGGATCTTTTGGGATATTTTCAAAAATGGAAATCACCATAGTACTATAACTGAAAATGTTTCTTTTCCAAGCATTTGTTTTTTTTTTTGGGGGGGGGCAGTTCTCTCCGCCAAGATTGACTGAGATGACTAGAATGGAGTTACAAGAATTTCACCCACTGAACTATTTTCAATTTAGAACATGGAAGGTCACTTCGGTGTGATGGCTAAGGCATAAGGCCAGTCATATAGTCTCAGCCCTAGGAAGAAGGCAATGGCAAACCACTTTTAAAGAACCTTACCAGACTTATTTGGGTAGTTGCCAGGAGTCAATTACAGAAATAACAGAGTTGGAAGGGACTCAAGAAGGAAACCCTATATCATTCTAGACAAATGGTTGTCCAGTCTCTTCTTAAAAACCTCCAGAGATGGAGCACCCACAAGCTGTTCCACTGTCAGGAAATTTTTTATTTATAAGTTAGTTCTCTCTTTTTGATGAGTTTCCACCCATTGCTTCTTGTCTTGCCTTCTGGTGCTTTGGAGAATAGGCTGACCCCTGTTCTTTGTGGCAGACTGTCAAATATTGGAAGAACGGCTATCAAGTCACCCCTAGTCCTTCTTTTCATTAAACTAAGCATACCCAATTCCTGCAACCCTTCTTCATATGCTTCCTAATCATAACTGTTGCTTTTCTCTGCAACAAAGCAGGCTGTATGTCTTTCAGTCAACAAACCCAATTATCTCCTTGTACTTTTAAGGGTGGAAACTTTGTAACTTTCTTATCATCTGGTTTGGAGGCAGGTCTCTTCACTGATAATGGGAAGCTTGCAGTTGGCTGACTGAGATGTGGTGAATCTCAAATTGCACTTTAAATTATCTTCGTTTTGAAACCCAGAAGTTCTGAAGAAGGTCTGGTTAGGCTCTTCCTTCCCACGATTTTTGGGCTCAACGCGGCTTTTTCATCCTTCCAGGCACTCCTCTAACTTATTATTTCCCAGGTGTTCAACAAAGCAGAAAGCTCAGTGGCAGCTTGGCACTCACCTTCGTCGCAACCCTTTGGTGGGAAATAACACCGAGAACAGAAAAATCAAAACAAGGTTGAAGGGAACATTGACGGAATGTCAGTTTTTACATTCTCCCTCTGATGATTTGATTAGTTTTTGGTGCTCTCAGCACTTCAAGGTTTGGTAGAAGAGAAGATGGACATGAATTGGCTTCCAGCTACCTTTAAGGAATTGCAGAGTAGAACTAGGGTTTTGCGGAATTGCCGTAATTTTGTTGATGTTGGGGCAATGAACCAAGTGATTGCTAGTTAAGAAGCAATTGTCTGTATTGTCTTGAAACTAGCAATCCCCAAACTAAAGGATTGTTCCAGTATGAATATTCTAAACTAACACTTGTTTGTTTGTTAAGTCAGTTTTCTTTCTTCGGCCTCGTGCTTCTACATCTTGATTCTCATTGCTCCTAGAAGCACGAGGCCGAAGAGACACCAGCCTGAAGATGACGAATGAGACTTCATCGAAACGTCGCCAAGACACTTCCAATTTTACACGGGAGAAAACCCGAATTACCAAAGACATACAAACACCCGTGAAAACCTCAGAAAACAAATATATATATATATATATTGCTCATTGCTCCTAGAAGCACGAAGCCGAAGACACCAGCCTGAAGATGACGAATGGGACTTCGTCGAAACGTTGCCAAGACACTTTCAATTTTACACGGGAGAAAACCCGAATTACCAAAGACATACATATATATATATATATATATATATATATATATATATATATATATATATATATATATATATATATATATATATATATATATATATATATGGCGTATTCGGATCTTTTCCCGTGTAAGATTGAGAGTATCTTGGCGACGTTTCGACGAGGTCCCACTCGCCATCTTCAGGCTGGTGTCTTCGGCTTTGTGCTTGTGCGAGCAAAGCGTGATCGGAGCTGCCATCCTTCTATAAATATTGGAGGGGGGGGTGTGGCGTGTTGGCTTTGTAGCTGTAAGCGGGTTGGTTGGCTGTGTAGTTACATCTTGATTGGAAGATGGAATTGATGTAAGCAAATTGGCTGATGTAGCTGTGAGCGGGTTGGTTGGCTGTGTTGTTACATCTTGATTGGAAGATGGAATTGATGTAAGCAAATTAGTCAGTTGTTTGGTAACATCCTGTGTGGCTGAGGTGCTGGCTGTGTGCCCATTGTTCTTTTGTACCTGGGTAATGGGCTGTGTGGTAACATTCTGAGCTCTGTTGTAGTGATATCCTGAGTCCTGTGCTGCCACATCATGGGAGGTAGGCTGCGTTGTAACATACTGAGCCTTTGCGATGTAACCTCCTGAGTCAGGCAGCTCTGATCACGCTTTGCTTGCACAAGCACAAAGCCGAAGACACCAGCCTGAAGATGGCGAGTGGGACCTCGTCGAAACATCGCCAAGATACTCTCAATCTTACACGGGAAAAGACCTGAATATGCCAAGACCTGCATACCTGTACCCGTGAAAATCTACAAAAACAAATATATATATATATATATATATATATATATATATATATATATATATATATATATATATATATATATATATATATATATATATATATATATATATATATATATATGTAGGTCTTTGGTAATTCGGGTTTTCTCCCGCGTAAAATTGGAAGTGTCTTGGCGACGTCGCCAAGACACTTAACGTCGCCAAGACACTTAACGTCGCCAAGATACTTCCAATTTTACGCGGGAGAAAACCCGTATTACCAAAGACCTACATACAAACACCCGTGAAAACCTAAGAAAACACATATATATAGTCAACCTGCAAACATTTATTCCGAATAAAAGTGAAATTTCCAGGCTCAGTCGGGGGAAATAAACAAATGCTTGTTCGTTCACTGCATCACAGACTCATGTATTCCACTTTTTGCAGTGCTGATCTTATAGCATGGGGAAAATTCATCCGGTAGCAGAAATGTTAATGAAATAGCTCAGAAAAGAACTGCAGTGTGAAATCTATTCAAGGACATATTATCGGCTTAAGAAAAAAAAAAAGCCCACAAAGGTTTTTTTAAAAATCTTCCTAGAGAATTTATAAATTTCATTGACTACTCCCTCATGAATAAAAGCAGTACCTTTATAATATTAACTCAGAAATGGATGCTGACTTTTTAAATGAAGGTAGGGAATGTTGCCCCATCACAATGTGAATTTTTAATTTTTTAAATTGGGAGTTCCAGAAATATGAAGTGGACACAGTGCTATCAACTGATCCCTCGTGCAGCTATATTTTTTTATGTCCTGTTGTTCACTGGGTCTTGAATTATATATTCACTGGGCAGAATTTCATAGAGAGAATGTCATAGCACAACCTCAATTTTCATGGAGGCACAGATACACCACCCAAAATTCTTTCTCTCTTTCTCTCTTTCTCTCCTCTCCTCTCCTCTCTCCTCTCTCTCTTTCTCCCTATCCTTCTTTTATTATTTATCCATCTATCTTCCAAAGGAACTCTGGGGGACAAGCAGAACTAACAACATGACTAACAACATCACACATCAGTTAATCAAAAACTAGTTTATCAGACACACATTCCAATATTACAACTCCTGGCCCAGTTGCATGAGTTTTCCAGAAATTATCAAGTTGTAATTTTCAGCTTTAGAGGAGGGGGAAGTTACTAAATGTATTTACTAAAAGACAAGTGGGTCTGTCCAGTCCTCAAAATGTAGCTCCTTAAGAGAAATGAGAAGTGTTCTCGCAAAGCCATTGATGAATTCATTGTGAATCCCAAATACTTGTATTGATCATTCATTGATCATTCAGAGAAGAGCAACCAAGATGATCAAAGGCCTGGAGACTAAAACATATGAAGAACAGCTGAGGGACTTGGGTTTGGCTAGTCTAAAGAAAAGAAGAAATAGGGGAGACATGATAGCAGTGTTCCAGTATATGAGGGGCTGCCACAAGGCAGAGGGGGCCAGGTTGTTCATCAGAGCACCAGAGGGAAGGACAAGAAACAATGGTTGGAAGCTGATCAAGGAGAGAAGCAACCTGGAATTAAGGAGAAACTTCCTGACAGTGAGGACAATCAACCAGTGGAACAGCTTGCCTTCAGAAATCGTGGGTGCTCCATCACTGGAGATTTTTAAGAAGAGACTAGATAGTCACCTATCTGAGATGGTATAGGTTCTCCTGCTTGAGCAGGGGGCTGGACTAGAAGACCTCCAAGGTCCCTTCCAACTCTATTCTATTCTATTCTATTCTATTCTATTCTATTCTATTCTATTCTATTCTATTCTATTCTATTCTATTCTATTCTATTCTATTCTATTCATCATAATATCAATCAAGATGGATCTCCCTTCCATAGCTAATTCTAGTCAGTGTGGACCATGGGGTTGGGGGAGAGCCTGGGGCCCTCAAGTGGCAATGTGCCAGAACATTTTAGACTTATTCATCCTGTTTAGCATCAGGGATGCTCCAAACTTGGCAACTTGAAGACTGAGGGGTCCTTGGTGGTCTCTGAGCTTGCTTATTTTCTTGCAGACATTTCATGACCCAAACTAGGAAACGCCATCAGTGCTAGTGACTAAACTAAACTAACACTGTTGATGTTACCTAGCTTGGGTCATGAAACATCTGCAAGAAAACAAGCAAGCTCAGAAGATGCCTCCTTTCAACCCTGAGCTATAAATATTCTCCTTTATTGGAACTTTAAGACCTGTTGACTTCAACTCCCAGAATTCCCCAGCCAGAGAAAAGTTGTCAGGTTTGGAGACACCTGATCTACATGAAGACCTACATGGTGAGGTCTTCTGTCACCCGATGGGCAGAATTCTTGTCAACTCTGGATACCTCAACTCTGGTCACCCAATTGTCACAGTCTTCTCTCAATGCTTGGAGGCTGCTGAAGTTTGGATGAAGAGGTATAGGCTTACAGTAGTGGCCAAAATTGTGGAAACCTTTTGGGAAAAGTGTATTTTTGAGGTTTGATGGCTAATAACACCACTTTTTTGGGGGGAGTAGTACCATAAAATTATATATCAATGGAAAGATAGTTTAATCAAGAATGTAATGCAACAAAATTTGTTCAATTATCTGTACTGTATTAGCCAAATAACCAGAAAAAGGAAGCACAACTTGCTTAGGTTGATATCATGTAGCTTTCCTTCATCTGATTGTAGCCAATGAGCATGAGTGTTTAGAGAGCCAATCAGGTGTCATCTTGTTTTGGCAATGAGTCAATCAGATCACAGTTATTGATGTCATGTATTGAAGCTGAGAGGAGGACATTTGTCAGTGTGTTATGTGATCGCTATCAAGTTGGTTGGGGTTTTTTGTTGTTCTTTCATTTAGTGAGCTTGTGAAACATAATAAAATTAAAGTAATGGTGCAAAGAGTTGACTGGTCATCCAGAAAGCAATGTAAAATAGTATTATTAAGTGGACAAGGCTACAGTTATAAAGAAATTGGAAGAAAAATGGGTGGAAATTTAACCAAAGGTGGCATTTCTACTGTACACTTTTCCCAAAAGGTTTCCACAATTTTGGCCACTACTGTAGAATGACTGCATAGTCCTGGTTCTTCTGGTGTGGGAATTTTCCTCCTTTACTTCTAAATATGGCTGGCCTCTCCAAGACAGCACTGACATGAAAATCAGGAGTCTCCCTGAACTCACAAGTCCTTGCTCAAAGAGTAGATGGAATTATGATGAGGAAAATTCCATCAGGATTCATCTGGTATGCCAAATGTACCCATTTTTGAGGAGAGGGTGATGATGGAAATGGGGATGGTATATCTCAAGACTTTCTACTGCCTATCAAGCTTTTTTAGCCCCCCCTCAAACAAAAACCCTCTTCCATGTCTTTACAGTGGTGCCACCACATGCCTAGAAGTTCTGTGTCCTTCAAAGAAAAACCCCACCTTCTCCTTTTCTAACCTAGAAGCAACCTAGAACTAAGGAGAAACTTCCTGACAGTTAGAACAATTAACCAGTGGAACAACCTGCTTCCAGAAGCGGTGAATGCTCCAACACTGGAAGTTTTAAAGAAGAAACTGGACAGCCATTTGTCCGAAATGGTATAGGGTTACCTGCCTGAGCAGGGGGTTGGACTTGATGACCTCCAAGGTCCCTTCCAACTTTATTATTATTATTATTATTATTAACCCACCATGCTGTTTGTTTGCATTTGGTTTCATGCGATGCATTAATTCATCTCCTGCAGTTAGGACCAGGAATGAAGGCTGGGAGTGATATAAAAGCCAGACAAGTCCAGCTCTTTGCAGGCATGAGGTGGACCTCAAGATTTGATTGATCCTGACTTGTCCCTTGGATAAAATAATAATTGCCTGGCAGGATTGAAGGTGTCTCAGAGAGATTTAATCAAATTCTGAGCTTCATCTCCAATAGGCGTTATATGCTCCTTTATTAGCCCAACCAGCCATGTAGTAGGGGACCGGCTCAAATATATACTACTCCTAATTGCATATATAATGCTCAATGAGTAGCACCTTCTATTTCTGGGTTCATCATTTGAGGACTCCTGCTACCTCTCCATAAATGGCTTGAGGAGCAAAAGTTCCATCAGCGATGGACACAGTTTATGTATTGTGGCAACGGGGAAAAGAATCCACATCTCTTTTTCAACAGCCCAAATTAGTTGCAGGCCAGGCCTTTCAGAAGTCTTTGAGTCACAATTCTTGCCCCTTGCTAGAATAGGAAGGAAGGAAGGAAGGAAGGAAGGAAGGAAGGAAGGAAGGAAGGAAGGAAGGAAGGAAGGAAGGGAGGGAGGGAGGGAGGGAGGGAGGGAGGGAGGAAGACGAGAGAAAGAAAAATGGAAGGAAGGCATTGGAAAGAAGGAAATGAGGGAAGAAGGAAACAAGGGGAAGGAAAAGAGAAGAAAGAAAGAAAGAAAGAAAGAAAGAAAGAAAGAAAGAAAGAAAGAAAGAAAGAAAGAAAGAAAGAAAGAAAGAAGGCATTTACATCTTTTTCCTTTATTCCATTTTTTTTTAAATCCTGGTGCCTTTGAAATAAGAAATGTCAGAGCTCCTAATGAGCATGTTCCTTTTTTAAAGCTGGGAATTGTAGTCCTATCATGTCTGGAGAATACCAGCTTGACTAAGATGGATGATCTGATGTGAAGCTGTTACTTTTCTGAGAACTTTGAATTAAAAAGGAGCTGATTTCCCCAGAAAAATCCTCATGTTTTTTTTTTCTTTTTAAGAGAGGGAACAAGGCTGCTTTTCCACATTGCCATAATCACCCCATCGGTTTTATTGTCTATTTAAGTGACAAACTCTGCTGCCTGGCAAGAGGCCAAGTAATGAACAGCTGCTCCGACTGATCAACTGCAGAATCAGAGGTGAGATGTTAATTTGTTACAGAAACTCTCGACTGCTCCTTATGCGGGGTGGGGGTGGGATTGTTGTTGCCATCCCATAATCAGCTAGAATAAGATGGGAGAGAAAACAAACAAGGTGTCTTCAACTTTTACAGGTATTATATTCCATTTTTAAAAATGTGATTATTGGGTATCATTATGGAAACCAAAGGATGATCCTTCCAATAATTCCTTCCTAATCCTTCTTTCCCTTCCCTTCCCTTCCCTTCCCTTCTCTTCCTTCCTTCCTTCCTTCCTTCCTTCCTTCCTTCCTTCCTTCCTCCTTCCGTCCTTTCCTGCCTTCCTTCCTTCCTCCGTCTTTTTTCTTCTTCCCCGTCTTCCTTCCTTCCTTCCTTCCTTCCTTCCCAATACTTCCTTCTTCCTTCCTTTCCTTCCTACTTCTTTCTCCTTCCTACTCTTCCTTCTTCTTCCTTCCTTCTTCCTTCTTCCCTTCCTTCTTCTCCATACTTCCTTCCCTTCTTCTTCTTCTCCTTCTTCCTTCCTTTCCTTCCTTCCTTCTTCCTTCCTTCCTTCCTTCCTTCCTTCCTTCTCTTTCTTTCTTTCTTTCCTTTCTTTCTTTCTTTCTTTCGTTCTTTCTTTCTTTCTTTCTTTCTTTCTTTCTTTCTTTCTTTCTCTCTCTCTCTCTCCCTTCCTTCCTTCCTTCCTTCCTTCCTTCCTTCCTTCCTTCCTTCCTTCCTTCCTTCCTTCCTTCCTTCCTTCCTTCCTTCCTTCCCACTCTCGCAAGACTTTTTACTTCATTACCTTGGCAGATCCTAAGACAGAAAGAAGAAGATTTCCTTTTCAAGTGTTACTAATGTGCTCAAATTATTTTCCTCTGACTCAAAAAGAAGAAGAAGGGTCCGCACATCAAGTGAAGCATACACAGAAAACCCCAGGATGACCTTGCTTCCTTCCATCTCAGAAGGAGAGAGACAGGGTGCATTCCTGGGTGCAACAGGGTGATGACGCACCTACGAAAAGGACAGAGGTCTTGATCACGGCCATCATCTCCCTGTCTGCTTGCAGAATGTCCTTGGCCCAGGAAATAGAGGCTGCCAAATAATAGACAAGGACAAAGCTTTTATGGACTTTTTGCTGACAACAGAAAAAAAAAATATGAAATGACAATTTCTGGATTTACTGGTTAAAAGGGGTTGAATATGAGACAGAGGGGAAGTATGTGATGTAATCTCAGAGAAGGAGAAGGGGCAATAAGCTTGTTTGTAACTGCTGTGAGGAAGATCGGAAGTCACTTCTTCCATTTTCTGTAGGGTTTCTCGTACTTCTCCTTTGATCTTTTTCTTAATTTTTCTTTTCATGTTTATACTTGGCTCGTGTAAAAAAACCTTCAATAAAAACGATATATATATATTTAAAAAAATGATGGCCAAGGATTTAGACTTCATTCATGCAGTTTGGACAATGAGCACGATTTGAATTTTTCGGCTCTTCCCAAAAGGGAGCTTCATCGCACTTGTATTGCAAGGTGGGAACTTGAAGTCAGAGGACTTTGCAGTTTCTGTGAAACAACCAGCTGTCCAAACCTTCTATGCCTTGGGTGTTTTTTAAAGTGCAAGTTGGCCATTTGGCATGGCCGTAATACGTTTTAGGAGAAGGAGGAGGCGGTTCAAGCTTTATTGTTTGCTTGGAATAGTTTTGCAAAATGAAAGGGCTTTCAAACTTCAAACTGTCTGTCACTGTTATGAAAAAGGTGATGTTCATTGATGTGGCAATATCCGGAGACAGCTGAATTAATCAAAAAATAGCTGAACAGAACACCACGGTATTATGATTTACAAACGGAGGTTGAAAAGACTATGAAAGGGAAGAAAATCCATTGTCATATCAATTATAACTGGAGCTCTTGGGGCAATATTCACAAATATGAAGAAATTTTAGACTTACTAGACTTGATGCCACTGATTTTTCAAAAGGTCACTCTTTCTGGGGCAGCAAAGATTTTACAATGAGGCTTCCACGATTCTTAGGCCAGGATGAATCACTGGGATCGACATTTAATTGATTAGACAGTGATATTTATTTGGAGTAATAGTAATGATAATGATAATACTTTTTCACCCACACTTAACAGCTGTCAATAAGGAAGGCAAAAAAAAGTCTGGATAGTAGATGTGGCAGTACCTGGAGACAGCAGAAAAGAAGAGAAAGAATTAAAAAAAATATCACAAAATACAAATAGAAATAGAATGACTGTGGCAAAAGGAAAGCAAAGATAATACCAATAGTCATAGGCACCTTGGGTGCAATCCCAAAACACCTGGACCAAAACCTGAACACCGTCGGAATTGACAAAATCCCCATCAGTCAATTGCAAAAGGCAGCTTTACTTGGAACAGCTCTCATCCTGCAAATATACCTCTAACATCATCAAACAACTTCTGCCTATCCCAGGTCCTTGGGAAGGACTCAATAGCTGGATAAAAATGCCAAATCCAGTCTGAACACTAGGCTGTGTGACAAATCATAATTAAATTTGAATATTATAGTTTTGCTTGGCAAAGGTCCTTATATTCTCTACTGCCATTTTATTGTCCATGCATTTTTTTTTCTTCTGCTGATGTTTCTAAATTTATGTTATTATTGTGAAATACTGGGTGATTGTTGTTGTTTCTCTGGCACTTCTTTCAGTTATTCAGCAGACTTTTCATACCGCACTTGAAGTTTCATTTACAGATCAAAAAGTTCACCTTTTCTCTTTATTTCTCTTCCTTTTCCCCCAGATTGCAAGCAAGGGCAATTATATCTATCACTGATTGTGTTTATCCATTACACTAAGCTATAATGTTGCTTGGTTATGGCTGACCATGTTGTGTGAAGCCAGTTATTTTAATTTTGGGAGCATGGTTCAGGGCTTAATGCAATGAGTAAACCTGGGAAATTGCAGTTTATTCAATCAACTGTGGTTAACAAACCCACAAGTAAACATCATATACAAAGTGAGCCTACATCTAATTTAGAAAACACGGTTTCTCTGGTTGCTCTAAGTAAAATACAATTGCCAGCCAGAGAAATGTATTCTTCTTTGAAATAGAGAGAGTTCTTACATTTAAGGACACATTATCATAATACAGAAGGAACATTTATTGCCATGCGGGGCCAGCAATAAGATTCTGATTGCCATTGAGGGATATAGAATTGGTTTCTGCAGTGTCAGAAGAATGGTTTGCCTGCTGAAAATACTGTACTATCAGGCAACAAGGCCACAACAAGTAATTTAGCTGACCTTAGCAAATCTTTAAAGAGCTAAGCAGTGTCAAACCTGGTTAGTATTTATAAGGGAGACCACCAAAGCTGTAGGTTAAACTAAGAGACGGGAGAAGGGAAATTCTGAAAGACAGCATTGGCAAATCACTTCTATATGTACCAATAAAAGAGAATATATGTAGTTCAGGCTTGAAATGAGGGGTCCTTGCTGCTTGGATGTTTTCTTGCGGACGTTTCATTACCAAACTAGGTAACATCATCAGTGCTAGTAACAGAGAGCGGTTTGTTCTCAGTTTATATTCTGGCAGGTTGCCCTGTCAGAGTTGATGGAAGTGTTTCTTGGAGATTCTTTGGTTGGGCTGTTTGTCAAAAAGGCAAGAAAAAGACCAAAACACCTCCCCACCAGGAATCAACTCCCAGATGAGCATAAGTTAACTTGTGGGAAGAATCCTGAGAAAAAAAATATTTTGGGAAATATTAAAAAGGCAGAATATATTTCCCCAAAGGAATAATGGAGAAGATCTTAAAAAGAAAAAACAGAAACCAGCCCCAGCCCCTCTCCCCCAAGCAGAAACTAGGCAGAGGCCAACTTTTAGAAATGCAAATTCAATAATCTATTCAGGAAAGTTGGAGCCAGGAAGCTAGAAATTAGGAAGACAAAGACACCTAAAATCTACATACCCCACCCAAATTCTAAGACAGGACATAATAGGATTAGCCCACCAATACCAAAAGGGCACACTCAGACTCAGGTCAAAGTACATGACACAGGAAATACAAAGCCTCAAACAGGAACAGGAAACAACCTGAAGAGCCCCCGAAGGTATAAAAGCCCACCACTCCCTGCTCCATGTGGTCAGCTTTCCCAGAGTCACCTTTCTGTCTGGCTCTCCTCTTCAATAAACTACTACCTTCTTTCTAAAGCAGTCTCCATTTTGATTATTCCCAGCTTGGACTGGACCCTGAGGAAGATTTTTCCTTCAACAAACGCCAAGGTTAGCATCAGGCCAAAAATCAAGAAGTAAATTGCCAAAAAACCTTCAGGAAGTTCTGTGAGATATTCTGGTGAGAGAGAACATCTCCCTGAGGATGGGCTCCAGCTCCAGTCCAAAACCTTGGAAGACTAAACCTCTGGTGGCCTATCCAGGTTGGATCCTGCCCCATATTTGTTATTCACTTTTATTTTGTTATGATCTTCCTTTTTCTTCTTTCACGTTTCTGCAGTTTTTTTAAAAAAAAAAGCTTTGTGAAACCTGCTTTTAATAAAAATTATTCATAAAAAAAAAGTCCAAGAGAAAAAAAAAGCAACGGAAAACAACTTTCGTTCTTGTGAAGACTGCTTGGATGTGTCCAGGTCCATGGAGTTGAGCAGCTGAGCCGAATTTGAGAATGTCTTTAGCATTATTTGGTAAAATGGAACATTTCTTTTTCTTACTTTCAAAAACACTGACATTTAAGGAAGCCGGGATTAAGATTGCGAAGGCATAATTGCAGGAGAAAATTGACCCCGTGGTTTGTTTGTGAGCATTCAGTGCTTCATGACATCATCAAAATTACCCATGGAAGTAAAACTGAATAAAACAGACATAATGACTGAAAGTCGACATCCAATTATTGAAACGGTCTTTTGCCAGCCTGTCAAAACAACCCCCAGGAAAAAAAAACCCACAAAAAGAATGAGAGTTGTTTGCTGCGTCTGAATGCCAGACAATAGAAAAGATGCACATTTCTGTAATCAAAGAATAATTTCTTTCCTATTCACTGTCAGCCTGGGTGTTCCCGAAGGTAGACAACGGGATGTACGCAGTCCAAAAATGACAGTTACAGCCATTCTGGAGAATCTGGGGTGGAAATGCTTCACGGATTGTTTTTCTTTTCTCCCACTTTGTGATATTTACTCAGGAAAAAAAAGAATCCTTCATGAGAAATGGTAACACCGGCTCGGATGAGAAAGGAGATTGTGGAGCTGAAAATGAAGGAAAGGGAAATGGACAGAAAAAGGGGGAAAAGTAGTGAGAGAGAAATGTAGAAAAGATTCTTTCACACACAAGTACAATGAGATGAATTAATTCCATTCAGGACAACATTAAGATTCATAGGTGGGATCTTTAAATGCTAGGCATTTGGTAAGCTGTTGTAAATCTCCCCCCCTCCCCCGCTAAAAAAACCCCGACACATTTTTATTGTTTCCACACAATGCAAAAAGCAAGATAAATGCATTGTTTGTTTCTCTTTCACATCCGTACCCCATTATTTTACTCCGTATGTATTGTCTGGTGGTTTACAAAAGTTTCTATCAGTTCTTATGAGAGGTTGCAAAGCCACCCAGCCACTGGAAGTCCTGAAGTCCAAGAAATGGGAATTATAGTAATACAGTTCTTGCAAGGGGAAAAAAAAAACCAACTGGTCACAACCTCCACAGAGAAGCAGGATGTGAAAGAAAATACTAGCTTTATATTGATTTGAAATATACAACCGTTGAGCTAGAAACCAGAATAAGAATAACAGAATAACAGAGTTGGAAGGGACTTTGGAGATCTTCTAAATCTAGTCCAACACTTTGCTCAAGCAGAAGACCTTATACCTTTTCAGACCAATGGTTGTCCAATCTCTTCTTAAAAACCTCCAGTGTTGGAGCACTCACAACTTCTGGAGGCAAGTGGTTCCACTGGTTAATTGTTCTCACTCTCAGAAAATTTCTTCTTAGTTCCAGGTTGCTTCTCTCCTTGATTAGTTTCCATCCATTGCTTCTTGTCTTGCCTTCAGAGGTTTTGGAGAATAGGTTGACCCCCTCTTCTTTGTGGCAACCCCTGAGATATTGGAACACTGCTATCATGTCACCCCTTGTCCTTCTCTTCATTAAACTAGACATACCCAATTCCAGCAACCGTTCCTTGTAAGTTTTAGCCTCCAGTCCCCTAATCATCTTTGTTGCTCTTCTCTGCACTTTTTCAAGAGTCTCAACCTCTTTTTTACATCGTGGTGACCAAAACTGGATGCAGTATTCCAAGTGTGGTATTACCACACTTATCAATCAGGTAATTTGTGAATGCTGCAAGTTGACTGAGATCATGGATCATGGAGATCTGGAACTGGTTAGGGTTCAAATCAGTACAGTTTTGCTGTGCTCTACCAGGGACTGCTCACCAAGCATGAGTCTGCTTGTCCAGCCCAGACATCCAAAAAGCATTCACTTCAGGTCCCATCCCATGAGAAGTAAGAAGGATGTGGACTTCCGGTTCCGGTTACAGTGCTTGCGGTCGTGCAAAGAGCTTGTTCTCTTTGCCGGTCGGTTTTACCCCGCCGGTAAACCCTGTATAGGGTCGAAAGTCGCCCTGGAGGGGCGACCACCGTGGAGGAGGACACTCGTTGATCACAGAGGGAGCGGCAGCTCCCTCTGCGGTCCGAGAAATCACCTTTGGGCCGATGGGGAAAAGATCGGCCATTAACATGGCCGATCACTTAGCTGTTCCAGCTGAAAGTCACAGCAACATCTAAGCGAAAAGAACCACTGTGGATGATCCGGGTGAGACCTTTCCTTCCCTCTTGATACCTTATTTACTCTCCTGTCAAAAGCTTTTAGAAACTACTTCCCTACTCTAAGAAAGCAGCGTTTGGATACTTGGGAAAACGAGCTGTGAAAAATAATGAATGTTTATTGTCTCTTTGAGCTGTTGGATTTCGGGGATCGGGAAAAAAAGAATCCTTACTGTGACTCTTTCTCTTTGCCTGTATGTCTTTAGCTCGAGTGGAAGCCTATAGGGAGGGGGGTGGAGTGTTTTTTCTTTCCTCCCCCCCTTCTGAACATTACTGTTTATTTCTTAAACGAAAACAAAAACAATTTTTCTCGGCTCTCGGGGCGGAATCACGTGGATTGGGCGGTAACAAAGTATCCAGTTTAAGCTGTGCTGAACTTGGCGTGAAGCCCAGACATTCCTATCCGAGTGAAATTAGCTCAAGGGCTCTGCTACAAAGTAGCTATCTTAAGCTGAACTTTTACTTTGTTTTGAACTTGGCGTGATGCCCAGAAATTCCTAACAACTGACTTTTAAGGCATCCTCTTCTACTATTATTTTGGATTACAAATTAGACATTTACAACACTTTGACTTTTGCTGCCTACTACTCCATTATTGAAATGGAATCTTACCCACAGCTTGATTATGGACTGATACTAGAAACATTTTTGGAAATGAAAGAGAAACTAAAAGAACATTTTAGAAAGCACAGGAAAGACAATGTTTCAGAGTTAAAAATTGAATCTCAAAGTTTGACTGATCATGACACACAACCAGATGCACAACTTAACGAGATGGAGGAAATATATTTACAACCTACTGAAGAGGAAGATGCTACACCTCATATACAAATGATGGAAAATTTTGATGCTCAAAGGCAGATTTCAACTAAAACATTTATAATTCTAAAAGCAACAGGAATTGACTTCCAAATACGAGACATTAATGCTGACAATATGAATAAACAACGAATAATTACCATACTGATTAAGACTGATTACATAATGCAGACAACACTGCAAAAAAGAGAAGAAGACTCAGTTGTGGAAAAATGTGTATAGCCAAGCAGTACGATGTGAGGAGTTAGAGGCCCTATTGTGGAAACCTGTTTGGCACAAAAAGAAAGCTAGAATTAGGTTTAAAAATGAGTGCTAAAATTTTATCTGACGGGTTAAAAAGACTTCTAGAGAATTGATTTGATTATGGTCTGGAATGGCAATATGGAAAATTGGAAATCTTAAATTTAAAAGGAGTTGGATTGATATTAGTGAAATATTACTGTTATTTTTATTTACAATGATTGAATGTTAACTAGAAATGCATTAATCTAACTAGGTTAAAATAATTGAGGAACTTTTAGAGATTTAGATTGACTTATAAAATATATATTTGATAGAATATAAGAGAGAAGTATTAAAATATAATAGTTATACTATATGTGTGTTTTAGAAATTGTTATTGTTTTATGGGAAATTGAGGGACTTATGTGTTTATTTTAGGCTAAAATGTAAAATGGTTTTAAAATAGTTCAACTCAAAAACAGGATTTTGATTGATATGTGAATTACTAGCGATATTTTTGTTTTTTATATATAATGATTGAATTTTACCTAGATATGTATTAATATTAGGTTTTAACTTGAGGGAAACAGAGAAGTAATATTAAGGAATTATTGAATTATCTATGTTTGATTATATTGTTTTTTTTCGGATGATTGATCACCCTATCTCCACGGAGATTCTTAAGGCACATTGATGTAAAACTAAAAATACCAATAAAACTTGTTGGGAAAAAAAAAAGTAAGAAGGATATAACCAGAAGACAGACTTATGTGCTAGCAGTGTCTCCAATTACGAAACGTGGTTTCCCCGCTTGACTTTTTAGAAGGCACGTAAAATCATCTTCTTTTCAGCTGGACCTTGGTCCAGAATAAGCCATGGTGATAATTATCTAGTTTTGTAGCTTTTGTTGCTGTAGTGTGGGTTGCAGGAAGTTGTTAGTTATGGTTACAGGCTGTCTGACACATCAACCCAGAATCAGTGGATGGAGGCGGTTTAAAAAAAAAAAAAAGACTGTAAAATAAATGAGAGAGAAATAGATTCTGTAGAAGAGCTGTTTGAGACAAAGTTATTGTGGAGAAATCTATCGTGGCTTCTAAACTTGTGGGCTAGATGGAACAATATGCCTTAATCATGGCCACGGGGACAAAGGTGCACCTGAAGCTGTTCTTGGATAATATCAGAATAAAGAGGAAAATTAGACTTCAGTATCTGGAGGAAAATCCAGGAAACAAAGCAGGACTCAGGTCTCCTGTGCCTGAGAAATATATAAACCAAAATCTCATGATTGGATCATGATCTGAAAGCCTTCTCAGATTATTCTTTCGAATAATGGCCTCTGCATCACTGTCAGCCAGAAAGTATGTTTGTTTGCTCTTGAGAGGACGATGACAAAGTTAACCACTAATCCACAGTCTGAAGAGCAGCTTTTATAAATTTCATCATTAGCTTGAAGAGGCCCAGAAATGACAGAAGTGTTGACTATTTACCACAAGGTCTGCTTCACCTTTGATTGCTGATGGGGTTAAATGCATCCTGCCAGCACAAACAATCATTCCTAAGCTCGCCAGACAGTCTGAAAACAACTCCATTTTCTTGAAAGTCCTCAACCACGACAAGTTTGCAAATTCTTATGTTTTCACAGGGATCCTTAACTGCAGTTTATATTTTTGTGGTTATGGGGATCAATTTGACTGCATTACCCAGGACAGCTGAAAGCCCAAGGACAAGTTGATCAATCAACAAAGAAGAGAGAGTCAAGCTGTTCTCCAAAGCACCTGAAGGCAGGACAAGAAGCAACGGATGGAAACTAATCAAGGAGAGAAGCAACCTAGAACTAAGGAGAAATTTCCTGACAGTGAGAACAATTAACCAGGGGAACGGCTTGCCTTCAGAAGTTGTGGGTGCTTCATCAATGGAGGCTTTTAAGAAGAGATTGGACAATCATTTGTCCAAAATTATATAGGGTTTCTATCTAGGGGTTGGACTAGAAGATCTCCAAGGTCCCTTCCTTGTTATTCTGTTAAAAAATATCCCTCCCCCCCCAGCTTCTTTGCATTGAAAATGTTAACTGTTGTGCACTCACATATTTGTTTTCTAAGTAAGTCCCCATTGGCACTTTATCATTAAAGTAAACAAAAACCAGAACAGCATAATATATATTATATACTCTAGAAAGAATACAGAGAAGAGCAACAAAGATGATTAGGGGACTGGAGGCTAAAGCATATAAGGAACGGCTGCTGGAACTGGGTATGTCTAGTTTAATGAAGAGAAGGACGAGGGGGGACATGATAGCAGTGTTCCAATATCTCAGGGGTTGCCACAGAGAAGAGGGAGTCAAGCTATTCCCCAAAGTGCCTGAAGGCAGGACAAGAAGCAACAGATGGAAACTAATCAAGGAGAGAAGCAACCTAGAACTAAGGAGAAACTTCCCGACGGTTAGAACAATTAACCAGTGGAACAACCTGCCTCCAGAAGCGGTGAATGTTCCAACACTGGAAGTTTTTAAGAAGAGACTGGACAGCCATTTGTCCGAAATGGTATAGGGTTTCCTGCCTGAGCAGGGGGTTGGATTAGATGACCTCCAAGGTCCCTTCCAACTTTATTATTATTATTATTATATTTTACCTATCTAGGTTAGTCCTATGATAGCAGTTTTCTCTGGAAGTTTGTTCTCACCTATGTGCAGCCTGAATCTTTTTGGAATAAATGCAAATATTACTGAACAACAACAGGACACTAAAATGAATATTACAAAAAAACCAACAATGCCACCCTTGAAATAAAATCTAGATAAATGCTGGATAAATGGAGTTGCTTATAGAGCTGAGGTTTGCATAGCACTTTATCCCAAAGGTGCTTTTTCAAGAGGCAACTGGATTTTCTTTGCTTTTCCTTGAAGAGGTCTCACTTCTCATCCAAGAAGCTTCTTCAGTTCTGACTGAATGGTGGGGAATCTCCACCATTCGGTCAGAACTGAAGAAGTTTCTCAGATGAGAAGTGAAATCTCTTCAAAGAAAAACAAAGTAAGTCCATTTGCCTCTTGAAAAAGCACCTTTGGGACAACCATGACCTCGATGACTGAGAATCTCCATAGACCAGGGGTAGGCAACCTTGGCTCGTGGACTTCAACTCCCAGAATTCCTGAGCCAGCCATGCTGAGGAGAAAGGGAGAGGTTTCCATGCTGAGACATGCTGGCTCAGGAATTCTGGGAGTTGAAGTCCACGACTCATAAAAGAGCCAAGGTTGCCTACCCCTGCCATAGACATACCTCTTTATGTTTTCAATGTTTTCGTTGGGTTTAGTATTTATTCAGGGTTAGGTTTTTTTTTGGGGGGGTTGGTTATAATTTGATTTAAACAAAGAACCTGTGCTGCATTTTGTGTGGCTACTGATCTTATTGGCCCACCCCTCCACTGTAGTCCCACTGTTAATATTCTCAGGGACTTATAGAAAGGATATACAAACTGAAAGATTTTCTGCTTCAAAATAGTCCTTTTTAATTGCACATTCAGCTCTTGGGGAATCACGCTGAACAGTTGAACAATTTCCTTGCCTTCGCCTGAGAAAACCTGACAGCCCTACTGACTTCCCAATTAAAGCTGATATGTGAGCAACAGAGGTCAACAGCAAGATTTTCTTTAAAGGGTAAAAATAATGCAGGAAACATGTATTATTCAAAAATGCTTGAGTAAAAGGATGATTAAACAGTGGCAACTTGCAAGAAGCGGTAAACAAATTAAAATATCTTTGAAATTAGTTGTGTAACAGACTACACTTATTTACAAGGGGTTTGATGATGTTGTATGTTTACCTTTACATTTTTTGGGATGTAAACCGTGAAGGTGGAGCCCAGGTCTTTTGCTACCTAATGTATGTAACATCCCAGAAGTGGAGAAGCTTCCCAAATCATCTTTAAGGCTTATATTTTTCATTGGAATCTTGTGGTCCACTAATCACAAAATGAAGTTGTGCTGGGGAACGGGTCTGTTGAGTGTCAAGTTATCTGAATCAGATACTCTTCTTTAAGAAAGGAAGAAGTACTTTGTCATGCCTCCATCTGAGCCTGAATCTGCAGAGGAAAATGAACTGGAATGGGATCCTATGGAGGTGGAGGGAGAGGTGTCTGTGGCTTCAGAGGAATGTGGGGAAGAGCAGGCCGAGGCAGGCCAGGGCCCTTCAGGAGTGGGACAGGAGGAACAGGAGAGGCAGAGTTCAGGCGATGAGCAAGGGCCACCCCCTCCTGATCCTAGAGCACGGAGAGTGGAGAGAAGGAGGGAACAACGCAGGCAGTCTCAATTACTCGGGAGGAGAGCATCCCGCCCTTCTCCACAAGCAACACCTGGAGATTGAGATTTAAGGAGATGCTGTGGGGAGGGGCATTTGTCGGGAACAAACGCTGAATCTTGGAGTTTTGTGTATTGTTGCTGATCTCTTGTTCTGTGACTTCTGTTTGGAAACCTGGAAACTCGAACTATTGGATTGACTGACCACGTTACTTGAATGTTTAAAGACCTCGGACTGTATTTCAGATTCTCTCTTTTGAAAACTGCTCAGGCAAGCTAGGATTCAAACAGACTCGTTAAGTTTATGTTTTCTTCCTTGTTATCTCTATGGCCTTGAGTACTTTCTTACGCTAATTTGAACCTACTTTCAGGCAAAGTCGGCTGAAGGGGTGTGTGTGTGTGTGTGTTCTTTTGTTGGAGGCTTGCCAGCAAACGTGGGAGCATTTGGGGAAAATTTGGAGCAATAAAAGAACTGTTTGAATTGCCAGCTGACTGCATTGCCTCTGTGCTGTGCCCTGGGTCATCACACACTTGCCGGATCAAATAATTCTCTCACCCATTCGATTTCTTTACCAAATCCCAAGCAACTAAACCCAAGAAGTCACTAAATTGGTCCGTTATTCACCTCAGACAAATTTGGCAGTTTTAGATTCTGGATGTTAATCAGATCACGAGAAGAAGATGCACTGACTTTGCCCTCATCATAATTCGGAGTTATGTCTTATCCATCAATAAATCACCCAGATCTCTGAAATATTCTCATTGCTCAAATAAAAATACAGGTAGTCCTCAGATTATGACCACAATTGAGCCCAAAATTTATGTTGCTAAGCCAGACAGTTGCTAAGTGAGTTTTGCTCCATTTTTATGACGTTTCTTGCCACAGTTGTTAAGCGAATTGCTGCAGTTGTTAAGTTAGTCACACAGTCGTTAAGTGGATCCGTCTTCCCCCTTGACTTTGCTTGTCAGAAGGTCACAAAAAAGGATCACATGACCTCAACACAGTGACCGTCATAAATGGGAGCCAGTTGCCAAGCGTCTGAATGTTGATCATGAGGATGCTGCTGTGGTCGTGTGAAAAACGGTCATAACTCACTTCTTTCAGCACCATTGTTAACTTTGAATGGTCATTAAATGAACTGTTGTAAGTCGAGGACTGCCTGTACGATATTTTGAACCAGGTTTTGATGAATGATGATATTAATGCATTGTTAAAACTGTTGGTTTTATTTTGACTTTTTTTTTTACATGATTGCAAACCATTAAGTTATCCAAGTTGTTAGATGGTATAAAAAGTCAAATGAATGATTGATGAATGAATGAATGAATGGTTTTTCATGGGCAAAGGCCAACTACTTAAAATAACCTATCAGTACTAAAATGCCCGGCCAATATAACTATACAAAGAAAAACAAAGTGTAAAATAAAATCAGTGGGAGATTACATGTCACAACTGCTGAAAGATCTCGATTGACAGTTTGGCTGTTGACCATTCATGATCTGTTGTTGCCTGTAATATTTTACTGCCATTTAGTCAACGTCAGATTTCCTGCAAATAAAAAAATAAAATTTGGGTAGCCTCTAAAGTTTTCTAATGGAATATTTACAGCTTTTTCTGCGTGTTTTTGCTTTCAAGTCAGTTTTTGATGTCTGGTGATTGCCTGGATTAATCCCTGTAGTTTTCTTGGCAAGATTTCAGAAGTAGTTTGCCATTTCCTCCTTCCTAGGGCTGTCATAGAGGGACTGGCTCCAGCTCATCTGGCTGCTTTGTGCCATATGGCAGAACTAGAACTCACAGTCTCCCAGTTTCTTAGCCTTATTGGTTTAAATGCGACAACAAAGGGCATAGATCTCTAAGAAAATTTGTAGCCTAAGTCTTACTCACTGCCCAGTTTGAGCAATGTACATACAGACATTAGACATGCCAAGGGTTTTTCCAATAGCAAACTGTTTTCTGTTTCTAAATATATCAATGACAATATACAGTGTTATGTCCTGAATTAGTGACTGCTGATATAGAAATATGACATATTGTGATAGGCAAGATGCTTGCTTTGTGAGTTTTAACTTAAATTGAATTCAAATGTTAATTGCATCTTGGAAGAAATTCTGGCAAAGCAAGGATAATTATTTCCCTTTTCTATTTTACTTGTTTGCTCTAATTTTTCTGAGCTGATTCTTCAGCATGATATACACCCAGTTCAAAGGGGGCCTTGAGGAGTTAATTTGCTTAGGTTTTTTGCTCTTTTGCTGTTTCTCGAAGACATTGTGGTGGCTGTAATCATACATATTATTTATCTTTTTACTAAATCATTCGGATTGAGTAACATGATACCCTCTGGAGCCGAATAAGACGAAGAACTGTATGGAGTGGACAAAGTAGAGCAAAGTAGAGCAAAGTAGAATCTGTTGCTGATGCAATGAAGAGACTGTCATGGTTCCGACTAATGAAACACTTCAAAGAACTTCCAGGCATTGTTTATCCTAAAAAGTCTTTATTCATGTAACAAAATGTCCGCACGGCGTGAATGAGGGATGCCAAGATCTAAATTCTCCTCCCCTGAGCACATATTTTGCCAGCATATTCCCTCCCTTAATTTGCTGTCATAAATCACGTTCTCCAATCAGTTTGAAGGCCAAAGGTTCCCTTCCGTTTGCAGCATGGGATTTTTATCTAAAATAATTACCCACATACATTCTTTCTCCTCCCCTCCCAACATCATCTAAGTTAACTCTAAAAATACCACACAGCTCTGCATATTTTGTCAGAGCAAGAACATCCAATGTTAGCAGCGTTGACAGGGACATTATAAAAATAAAACCAACAATGGTTTCAAGGCTTATTGGAGGTTAAGAAGTGTACCAGTATTCCATACTAACCTTTCAGTTAAAACTGGAAACTAATCAAGGAGAGAAGCAACCTGGAACTGAGGAGAAACTTCCTGACAGTTAGAACAATTAACCAGTGGAACAATCTGCCTCCAGAAGCGGTGAATGCTCCAACACTGGAAGTTTTTAAGAAGAGACTGAACAGCCATTTGTCCGAAATGGTATAGGGTTACCTGCCTGAGCAGGGGATTGGACTAGATGACCTCCAAGGTCCCTTCCAACTTTATTATTATTATTATTATTATTATTATTATTATTATTATTATTATTATTATTATTATTATTATTATTATTATTATTATTATTATTATTATTATTATTATTATTATTATTATTATTATTATTATTATTATTATTGTTGTTGTTGTTGTTGTTGTTGTTGTTGTTGTTGTTGTTGTTGTTATTATTTATTAAATCTAGGACCAGTTTTTCTACTGTTTATGGAGATTCTTAGTCATCCAGGTCATGGTTGTCCCAAAGGTGTTTTTTTTCAAAAGACAACTGCATTTTTCTTGTTTTTTTTCCCCTTGAAAACCTTTCACCTCTCATCCAAGAAGCTTCTTTAGTTCTGACTGAATGGTGGAGGATGGAAGGATTTATATTCCTTCCAGTCATCTGGTCGTTAATACTCTCTCTGAGAGTTGTTGAGGCCACTTAGAGGTTTATCTGTGCCCTCAGGGTCCACTGAATCAGAGTGCACATGGGTGTGAAAGCTTCTTGGGACTGCGGAAAAGCCCGTGTTGTAAACATGGGATAGGTGGTGTTCTATTCCTCCCCCTCTGTTGAGAGAGGGCTCTTCAGTCTTAATGTAGATGGCCTCTTTGACCTCTCTTTCAAATCAGTGGTCCTCTCTGTCCAGAAGGTGGACTTTGCTGTCTTCAAAAGAATGACTTTTGCCTTTCAGATGCAGATCCTTCTACCGGTGCAAACGTTTAGGCTGCCCATGGGCCACGACATTTGTTTACGAGCTCCACAAACCTTTCAACATCTGGGGCTGTTACGCGGGTTCCCCAACCTTGAAGAAGTTGTACACCTGTGCTATTTGACAAGACTGGCTGGAAGCTCTGTGGTACCTTTAGGGCGAGAAGGCATTTCCACTCTCCGTGCTCTGATCCAGGTATTAAATTGCTGGCAGCTGGATCCTTTTTGAAACTCTTACGATAGAATGGAGTTTGGCACTATTTCAAAGGCACCAGGTAAGGTAAGAAGGATATAACTGATAGGCCTATTCCTTCTTTTAACTCTCCACTTTGCGTTATCCAAGGAATTTTTTTCTGAAATGGTATAGGGTCTCCTGCTTGAGCAGGGGGTTGGGCTAGAAGACCTCCAAGGTCCCTTCCAACTCTGTTATTCTGTTATTTACATCCAGATTTTTCAGTTTAAAGTCCACAGGAGACCTGGAGACAAATGGAAGCTGTATTTATTTTCTCAGCTTTGCAAGGTGATCAAGACATCTTGGCTATTTCTTTATCATGTTTTAAACATAGCAATCATTGCACGGGGCAATTATCTTCCTGTGTTCCATTTCTGAAGCTTCCTGGTTTTGGGGGAAGAATTGGGAAGCCCAGAAATAGAAGGGAAGAAATATTTATCCTTCAAAGAGTCAACCTGCTGTATGCATGCTGGACTTTTAGATAATTTAATAAAGTTGGAGTTGGAGGAAACCATGATTTCTTTCAGTCACTGCTTAGAGTTTGACTTTCTTACAGCTAGCATTGAATCCATCCTGGAATCAGGAGAGCAGAATTCACAAAGCAGCATCTGAGGAATTATTTCTAAATTCGGTCCTGAAGATCTAGGAATCATTTCAGTCTATCCCAAAGGTGTTTTTTCTCAAAAGGCAACTGGACTTTTTTTTTCTCTTGAAGATGTTTCGCTTCTCATCCAAGAAGCTTCTTCAGTTCTGCTGGCTCTGCTTTTATACCCTGAGAATATGAGAAGTCTCTAATATCACTTTCCCACTGAGCAATCACAAAAGGAACAGCATGGTGGCAATAATAATCTTCCTCCCCAAGAACTCACAACACAGATAATGACTAAAGCAGGACAATTTGTGGCCTCTCTATAGCCCTTCTTATGCTCCCCTCCCTTTCTGTCCCCTTCCCTTCCTTCCTTCCTTGCCCTAAACAGTAAGCAAGTTGCACAGGCTTTGAATGGGAAAAGTGTCTTCTCCCCAGCTGTAAAGATCAGCCATTAATTTATAGGGCAATATGGAGAGGTGATTAATGTAAAAATAGCCCAGCAAGCTTCAATGTGTCTTTCCTGATAAGGAAATAAATGTAGGAGGAAGTATCACCTTGGATTTCATTTCTCTGGGGATGCAGCAGTGACCAAGTCAGAAGTGGATTCGAGGTTTTCTCAGAACTTATTTCATTTTCATGGTGATTTGAACCTGCAAATTGCACTTCCTCATATTTCTTCTCGTTGGCAGAAGAAGCCGAGATAACACTGAGCTGGCAGAATGCCAGACTTGCATTCCTCAGGATGAATACCGATGGAGGAGACTATTTATAGCTCAGGGTTGAACTTGAGGGGTCCTGGGTGCTCTCTGAGACGGGTGGTTTTCTTGCAGATGTTTCATCACCCAACTAGAGAACATCTTCAATGCTAGAAGGGAGGGAGGGTTGCGAGGAGGAGGAGGAGGAGGAGGAGGAGGAGGATTGTGGGTGCTCTCAGAGCTTGGTGGTTTTCTTGCAGACGTTTCATGACACAGCTAGGGAACATCTTCAGTGCTAGAAAGGATGGGGGGGTTGCAAGGAAGAGGAGGAGGATTGTGGGTGCTCTCTGAGCTTGGTGCTTTTCTTGCAGACATTTCATTATCCAACTAGAGAACATCTTCAGTGCTAGAAAGGATGGGGGGTTGCAAGGAGGAGGAGGAGGAGGATTGTGGGTGCTCTCTGAGCTTGGTGGTTTTCTTGCAGATGTTTCATGACCCAACTAGAGACATCTTCAATGCTAGAAGGAGGGGGGTTGCGAGGAGGAGGAGGGAGGAGTAGGAGAGATTGTGGGTGCTCTCTGAGCTTGGTGGTTTTCTTGCAGACATTTCATTATCCAACTAGGGAACATCTTCAGTGCTAGAAAGGATGGGGGGTTGCAAGGAGGAGGAGGAGGAGGAGGATTGTGGGTGCTCTCTGAGCTTGGTGGTTTTCTTGCAGATGTTTCATTATCCAGTTAGGGAACATCATCAGTGCTAGAAGGGAGGGGGGATTTGCAAGGAGGAGGAGGAGGAGGAGGATTGTGGGTGCTCTCTGAGCTTGGTGGTTTCCTTATAGATGTTTCATTATCCAACTGGGAATTATTATCAGTGTTATCAATTATCAGTGTTACCTAGTGCTGATGATGTTACCCGGCTTGGGTAGTGAAACATCTGCAAGAGAACCACCAAGCTCAGGGAGTCCCAAGAAGCCTTCTTCAGGATGAATGTGTGTAGTGAGAGAAGGCTCAGGTTTTCCCCCGCAAGCTCCTAAGCCAGGTTGATGCTTGCTTCAAAATCAGGCGGCAGAGCGGCCTATACTACTTTGAACCCTGGGATGATTTCTAAAGTTTTTATAAAGTTTCCCAATGTAAGAAAGAGCAGATAAAGGGGGAAAAATAATTCTACTACTTCAAGGAAATAATTTGCAGCCCATTTTTTCCTGTGCTGTGCTAGCGTACTTCTTTCTTTTTAAGTACCTTCCAGCATTGTCTACCGTGTTTCCCCGAAAATAAGACCCGGTCTTATTTTTTTTCCTCCAAAAGAAGCACCAGGTCTTAGTGTGTGTGTGTGTGTGTGTGTGTGTGTGTGTGTGTGTGTGTGTGTGTGTCTTTTTCCACTCACCTCCGGCACTGACAGCACCGCCCAGCCGGCCCACTTCTTCTGCGGCCGAAAGAGCAGCTTCATTCTGCAGCTGAGAATGGAGCTCCAGCCTGCATTTCGCAGTCAGAGGCCTTTCTGGAAGGCCACTGACTGCAAAATGCAGGCCTGGGGACGCCTCAAAAGAAGTAGGCTGGTGAGGAGAGGCCTGGCTGCCAGGTAAGTGGGTTCAGGGCGCATGGGGCAGCTTTACCCCCCAAGCCCTGCCCTAGCTTGATTTTTAGGCATATGCCTCACCCCAAAACTAGGGCTTATTTTCGGGATAGGTCTTACTTTCAGTGAAACACAGTAGCTGGACCCAATGGGTTTAGCTCTTCACCGTTTTGAAGTTAAAGCTTATAAGGGAATATTCAGCTCATCCCAGGCCTGTGGGCTAAACCTTGGTTTCTCAACCTTGGCAACATTAAAACATGTGGACTCCTGGCTAGAGAATTCTAGGAGTCGGCGTCCACATCTCTGAACATTGTCAAGGTTGAGAAACATTGCGCTAAGCAATGCAAAATAGGTCCCTTGAAGAATTGATATGGGCACATCTATCATGCAACTGGAGTGCAGTTGTTGGTATCACAGAGACATGATGCTAAGTATACTAAGTGTGAGAACAGGGGCAAACATCACTGGAAAATTGTGAAGAGGACAGAATCTTGTGATAGTCAGCTTACCCGGTGTCAGGATAAGTCTGCAAACAACAAATATTTTGGACATGGTTAGTGTTAATAATGGCTTTGTCCTTTCCTACGTTTTCATTTTCCTCTGACAACCAATTCTCCCTCCCCAATTATCTATCAACCTACTCTTAAAATGCTTTATATATCAGGGAGCAGGCTGTAATAAATGAAAGCATCAAAGGTTAGGATTTGCTACCAGGCATTTTACGACTGGTGATGGAAGAGAGATGCCCCTTCTGGAAATAGAAACATATGATAACTGCTTCTTGAATTATTATTTTTGGCTGGGAAATGTCAGAATTAGACTTATTATATCAGCCTTATCCTAGGAGACGATATTGATTCCCTAGAAACAAATAACCATGTATTGTGCAATTAAAAGGATCTGTTGGATGCTTCATTTCATCTCTGTTGTTAACAAGGCTGTCAGCCTATGTGTTTTGGTTCAGTAGCAAAATGAGAACATGTATACATACATACATGTATGTAAGGAGAAACTTCCTAACAGTGAGGACCACTTCGGCAGAACCGGTAGCTAATTTTGTGTTGCCCAGGCCCATAATGGACTTCTGGAAGTGGCATCCACAAAGAGAACTGGTTGTTCACATATTTGAATCCCCCCACTGGTGAGGACAATTAACCAGTGGAACAGCTTGCCTCCAGAAGCTATGAGTGCTCCATCACAGGAGATTTTCAACAAGAAATAGGACAACCATTTGTCTGAAATGATATAGGGTCTCCTGCTTGAGCAGGGGGTTGGACTAGAAGACCTCCAAGGTCCCTTCCAACCAGTGGTGGGATTCAGCCAGTTTGCACCAGTTTGGCAGAACCGATAGCTAATTTTTTGTTGCCCAGGCCCAGAATGGACTTCCAGAAGCAGCATGCACACAGAGAACTGGTTGTTCACATATTTGAATCCCACCACTGCTTCTAACTCTATTCTGATTATGTATGTATGTATTTATGTATGTATGTATGTATGTATGTATGTATGTATGTATGTATGTATGTATGTATGTGTATATATATATATATATATATATATATATAGTAATAGCCATAGCACTTAGACTTATATACCACTTCACAGTGCTTTACAGCCCTCTCTAAGCAGTTTACAGAGTCAGCATATTGCCCCCAACAATCTGGGTCCTCATTTCACCAACCTTGGAAGGATGGAAGGCTGAGTCAACCTTGAGCCGGTGAAAGTCGAACTGCCGAACTGCTGGCAGCCGGCAGTCAGCAGACGTAGCCTGCAGTACTGCATTCTAACCACTACGCCACCACAGCTCACAGACATGGATATAAAAATTTACCCAACACTTTCTATAAAGGATGATCATATAGCATTGTAATTGTCTATATATGATTTACACCTCTAAGCAACTCATTCAATACTCACAATATTCCCCATAGCCACCAATGGCTGTGAAAGTTGGACCTTAAAAAACAAGACAGGAAGAAAGCGTGTTTGAGCTGTGGTGCTGGAGAAGGCTCCTATCTATTCCTTGGACAGCAAAGATGACCAACAAGCAAGAACTGGAACATCTAAAACCAGGCGTGTCACTAGAAGGCAAAAATCACAAAACTGTGTTTCACTTACTTTGGCCATGTCATACAGGGGAATTCACTGGAGAAAGCAATTGTGCTTGGAAGAGTTAGCGGTAAAGGGAAACCAGGCTGGCAAAGAACACGGTGGCTGGACACCATCAACGCCGTCACCGGCCACAGCATAGAACAACTCAAAGAAGTAGTGCAAGATCAGAGAGACCTGGCCCCAAGAATTGCCAGGAGTTGGATACAACTGAATGTACATCATCATCACCATCATCAGTCACAAGTAACGTCATGTCTTCCATCTGCTAAACGGGGCCATCCATTTATCCTTCCTACTGCTCTCTTAGTGATAACACAGGCACGGACAATCTGTTCGCCTAGCCATCAGTTTCTTCATAAGAGGTATCTAATTCCAAAGAATATGTAAGCCTGAAAATACCAAACTTTACCTCAAAATTAGATTAATACGTGTAATGACTTTTTCATGAAGTACAATTCAATTTTATTAAAATATGATTTAATATTGCAACACACATACATAAAATATCTCTGTGCAAACACATGCACGCACATCGGTATTAAATCATATTGCAAAATGGGATTCAGTGAAGTACTATTCTCATTGCATTTCCAGCAATATGTAGGAGTCTGAAAAATTACCTTTTGTTAAATAAGCCATAATCCGAGGGCGATTGAATGTTTTGGTACAGATGTTAAGACTGTTTCCAG
>JALGBA010004086.1:60000-270000 GCA_023970755.1 Azemiops feae
CGTCATGCTGATTCCCACCGATCATTTTGCTTTCGAAAGTAAACGATTGTATTCTCCTTTGTGGCAGTGGGCTATTATTTAATTCAGTCTTCCTCCATTCTCTGTGATTATCTATTCAGAGTTATCTGTAGAGAAATGGAAACTATGCCCCAAATTGACAGAATTCAATGGGGTTGGCTTAGTATTATGCTAATGAAGCTTTGGTTTGCTTTATCAGCTCCGTAGGTCTGCTCAAGGTTAAAAGAGCTTTACAGAAAGAAGCTTTTTGTTGTGCCTTTTTTTAAAAAAAGAAGAAGAAGAAGAAGCAGCTGATAGATGCTTTCATATAGAGAGCTGGCTCTTCCAAATCGCAGAAATGTGTATGCTTAATCAGAGCATCCTGCCAAGAGCTGTGAGCCTCTGATTCGTAGAGCGACTGAACGCGAAGAATTTCTGCACAATAGCGAATAATTTTAGGCCGGGGATAAAAGCGACGATCAGCTTACCAGCTCCAAAGGCTGGAGGATGAGAAAGAGAGGGACTGTGTCTGGATGTCCTTTATACACATCACTGCAGGGTTCAAAGGGTGTGAGTTGATCAAAGAAAACACCACAGATCGGATCAAGGAAGCCACAGCTGGAATGTCGCTTTGTGCATTTGGGGGAAAAATACATTTGGTTAATGTCCGACACCATCACTCTTTGACGTCGTGTTAAAGTTATGAAGGGGAACTTAACCTTGGTAATATTTCATTCGTTTGAACCCTCTTATGCACTGCACACCAGAGACCTGCCTAAGTTTCCCCCCCCGAAAAGTCACTTAACATTGTGCGTGACATTTAACACAAAGGGTGTAGATATGTAAATACTACTGTTTGTTCCATAAAACTATTTCTTGTGTTGGCAGACTTTTATTTAGGGACCCAGTTCTTCTGTAAAATTCGTAACTAAGATTCCTAAGATCTGAGAGAATCTTTGCATGATCTATTCTTACTGGAGGCTTATCATCAACTTTGGAGGTTTGATTGGGGATCAAAATTCCTCCTCCTCCTCCTCCTCCTCCTCCTCCTCCTCCTCCTCCTCCTCCTCCTCCTGTAAACCAACTAAAGTCTATTGACTGAGGCACAAACAAAACAAATAAGCAAGCATCTTCTTTTGGAAGGAAATGTAGATTTGACTAATTGTAGAATCCCATGTCTTCATTTCTGAAGCATTGAAGGCTTCATCTGCATTTACCACATTCAGTGCAGACATTCAGAGTGCCTCCCATTTACTCTTCAATGTCAGTCTATGTATTTGTGTGTCTGTCTATTATCAAGCCACTGGGGGAAATCAGCTTTTATAATATGACCCATATCTCTCCCTATACTTTTATCTTCCTTTCCGGCTTATTTTGGGCAAAATAAGTCCTTTGCAAACAGAAAATGGACAACAACAACAACATGAGAGAAAATACTCAAAAAGCTGTCAAAATATTTAACTGCCTATCTTACTCCAAGGAGCCAGTGTTACATTTGTGACACCAGCAGGTATCTCATTAGACTTGCTAGGAGAGCAACCTACGTGGATGCTGCACATTGGAAAAAGTGGTATTTTAGCTTCATCTCATATTTTGGACTGATGTCAATGGCACTCAATCAACTGTTGTGTGAGAAAATGGAAATCTTGGCTGTATCCCCAGTGTCCGGAATCTATCAAGACACCAAGAATTGTTTCTTTTTCAGGCACAGAGATGGGAAATATCATATTACACTAGAGAGGAAAATCTACTGTAGTCCAGATTTGCAGCAACCAATTGTTTTATCATTAATGTATATGTATTTTAAAACCAATCACTGTTAAAAGACTGCTAGATAGAATTTCAAATCTAGTAATCAGTGAATCTTATCTACTAAGGAAAAGGACAGGATAGTCATATTAAAAAGGATTTCGTTGAAACAAATGGCCAGGGCATTTTTCTGAAATGTAAAATATTCCCACCCTTCTTATGTTGTTAGATGAACTAAAGTTAACTAATCTAGCAACTGATTCAACTCTGGCAATGAGACAATTTTGTCCCTACAGCTAAAGATGGCAGGCTACATCAGGGGGAGCAAATTGATTCATTCATTCATTCATTCATTCATTCATTCATTCATTCATTCACTCACTCACTCACTCACTCACTCACTCACTCACTCACTCACTCACTCACTCACTCATTCATTCATTCATTCATTCACAATGTATTCAATCTTTCTATTTAGTGGATACTCAGAGCAACATACATAGTTTTATCTTATGATAATTTCCCATCATTTTACATCTTCCGTGTCTGAAGAAGCTGTTGCTCTGTCTAATAATATGCCTATGGTTGAGTCACAACCAAGAGGAAACACTGGTGTACCTTGGGGAAGAGCACAAGGTGTGTTTATCTCCAGTTATCTACCATGTAACTTTGCTCTGTCATTATTTTATACAGGTAACTCAATGCCTTGAATTGGAAGGAGTAAACTGTGAGTTTGATTCTCTATTAAAATTCATCTGATGCAATAATAAGAGGTAACATCTCCTGGTAATTTCTTGTACATATCCACGAGGATTCTTTAGCATGGAAGTTGAAGTGGTTTGAATGCCTTCTTAGACTGGATGTCTAGTTTAAGCCAGCCTCACTTGTAAGCCTGGAAATTCCCACTAGTTTCTCCTCACCAAGCACTAACTAGGTGTGGAATTATGGTTGCTCATCGTTAATATAACACAATGAAAGATTTAACAGAATAACAGAGCTGGAAGGAACCTTGGAGATCTTCTAATCCAACCCCATGCACAAGCAGGACACCCTATATCATTCCAGACAAATGACTGTCCAGTCTCTTCTTAAAAATCTCCAGTGTTGGAGCACCCACAACTTCTGGAGGCAACTTCTGTTCCCCTAGTTCAGGGGTAGGCAACCTTGGCTCTTTTATGACTTGTGGACTTCAACCCAGAATTCCTGAGCCAGCCATGCTGAGGGGAAGGGAGAGGTTTCCAAGCTGAGCCATGCTGGCTCAGGAATTCTGGGAGTTGAAGTCCATGAGTCATAAAAGAGCCAAGGTTGCCTATCCCTGCCCTGGTTAATTGTCCTCACTGTTAGGAAGTTTCTCCTTAATTCCAGGTTGCTTCTCTCCTTGATTATTTTCCATTCCATTGCTCCTTGTCCTACCTTCAGGGGCTTTGGAGAATAGGTTGTCCCCCTTCTTCTATGTGGCAGCCCCTCGGATATATAGTGATGCCCATCAGTGTAATTAATTTGTGTAATTGTTAACATGAATTTTCAACAGATTTCTTTTATGCAATGGCTGCATCATTACAACAATAGTCAACAATTAATTTACTACGTAGGATCCTAAGTTTAACATCTTCTTTGACACCATTTTTATGTATGATATTTGAGAATGTTTGATAAGCAATACACACTCTTTCTTTTAGCATAAGAAAACTAATGTTTGGATGACATGCTTTTGATGCTTTATTTGTGCTAGTTGATGGCAAATCTGCATTCGTGTTAGCATCTTGCATCTAGAGATAGCTCCATCTAGAGCACTTTAATAAGGAAGCGAGGCTTTGTACATTTAAAATATGACATAATTGGAAATATTAACTGTGTTTCTCAGTTGCTGGGAGATCAGAGAGTAGGGAGCTTTTAAGCATTGTTTTTATGAAAAACCTCACAAAATAAATTGCTAGTTCTTTTAGCTTTCATTGAGATCTTTTGTTTCTTTGATCCTTGCTTGCTTCAACATTCACTTAGTCACAGGACAAAGAAAGGATAGCCTTTCCATTAACTTCTCAGCAAAGTTTTCCTTCCCTTTTTCCCCAAAGAAAGACTTTCATTTCTAAACTGACCTAGATATGAATTTAGACATAATTCCGTAACAATCTAATTCTTTTAAAAAAATAATCATATGAAACCACTTAGTAGTTCAGATAGTCATTGAAATCAAACCAGGAAGAGAACGTGATCCTGCAAATATCCCTTTCTTTGCTAAATTAGGGTATCTTCTCCAGATCTTAGAATGGAGAAACCAATCAAATCAATAAGAAATCATGGCCATTTGGCAAATTTCACACCAGGACAGAGCAGAGACACACAGTTCTGTATAACTTACCAAACTATTTGCATTTCATTAAGCATATTTCCCTTTTGACTTGAATTTATTGTGTTTGAATGTCTGGGTGTATTGATTCTCTTTGAGAATGCATTTTCTAATTGTTCTTTTGGCTGGTTTGATTTTGGAATATTTATCTATGTGCGTTCAATAAAATAAGTATTGATTTTGAAGCATTGATCTTCGAAAGAACCTGAAGTCCATGTGATTCCTTCATAAAATCGCCAAGATATAGTAGTGCTCATACTTTGCAGGTCTGCAGTGAAACATGAAGTAAATTTAGACAGAAATCTACCAGATGAAACCTGAAAAAAATGATGGGTGTTATTCCAGAACAATTATTTGAGAATTTTGAGAAAAGCGTTGAAAACCCAAAGCCTGGAGATAGGCAAATATTGTTCTTATTTTGTGCCAGACAGTATTAACCTTGTGAACTCTAAAGCTTCCTCCTTCCGTTATGTATTCAAGATGGACAGTGATTAATATTTATATGTTACTTATATGTAAGGGTGTAGGTCTATACATATGTTGTATATAGTATGTTTAAATGTGTGTTATGTATGTGTACACTTTGAGAGCAAGCAACTAAATTTCATTTTTAATGTGTGCCGTTGTGCCCACAGGAAAAAATGACAATAAAGGTTATCTATCTATCTATCTATCTATCTATCTATCTATCTATCTATCTATCTATCTATCTATCTATCTATCTATCTATCTATCTATCTATCTATCTATCTATCTATCTATCTATCTATCTATCTATCTATCTATCTATCTATCTATCTATCTATCTATCTATCTATCTATCTATCTATCTATCTATCTATTATCTATTTACCTACCAATTATCTATTTGTCTGTCTGTCTATCTGTATCATCTCTAGGCCATTGCCATTAAATCAGCCCTCAATTGCTCAAATGAAACAAACACAGGCATTTGCCAGAGTCAGAGGATCTATCCACCAGAAGTGATCATGGCTCTCTTGGTCTTCTGGAAGCTTCTTTCAATAAAAATATCCCAACTGACAAGCTAGTGGTGTGTCAGGGTAAACAGCGAGCAGGAAAAGCTTGCGGGCACATTCCCAGAGCTCCTTCGGACAGCGGCTGTATCCCTCCCATGCTCCACTGACTGGACAGCTGAGATGTTTTGTCTGGAGAAAACCTCTCTGCCATGTGTGGTTGCTAAGAACCTTGATGGGACACAATCCATTCATTCATTTCATATACCTAATATTGAGGTAGAGCCTGGTCTGGTCAACTGTTTGCTGCACTGAAAACCAAAAGCTGGCTAAATAATATTTTAAAGGTTCCTACAAAATGGCAGAACATGTCAATATTGGACAATGTTCCCTGCATGAGAGTTTTGTTTTCTGCTGCAATTAAGAGACCAAAATAAAAAGAAAGTAGATGGTTGGTGTTCCCAACAGTCATTTCCACTGTACCCAGTGGTGGGATTCAGCCGGTTCACACCACTTAGGCAGAACCGGTAGCTAATTTTTTGTTGCCCAGGCCCAGAATGGACTTCCGGAAACGGCATCCACACAGAGAACCGGTTGTTCACATATTTGAATCCCACCACTGACTGTACCTATGGTGATTCTCTTAGTCATTCTTTTAAAAAAAAAATAAAAAAAAAATAAATTCTTTCTTCCATGAAGAAATTGTTGGTAGAAAATACACAAGAAATGTTGGCCACAACAAGCTCCTTCACGCAGGAAAAGTGTGTTTGTGTGTGTGTGTGTGGGGGGAAGTGCTGCGTTAGGTCTTGCCTGCAAAGATAATAATCAGTTTCCAAATATGGTGACAGCCCCCCCTCTTTTGGGTGCCTTCTGTGCATGCAATAATGAAGATAAATCTGCAAACTTTGGCACATTCTGCTTGCATTCAATTTTCCCATTCTAATTCATCAGTTGTGACAGAAGGATACCTGCATTGCCCATTAACAGGCTATTTTTCAACGTTGCGAGAATATTGTGTTAGAGCAGAACCACATGGAGCCTATTTTCATAACCCAGGAGCAATAAAATGTATATAAATAAACATGGCTTCCTAATCCAACTTCATTAGGCTTCTCGTTTTCTATTTATTGTTGGAAGCCAGATGGCAAAGGATTAATTTCTGCATGTCTTACAGAGTGTAGAAGGAGAAGAGGTAACAACCTGGTTTTGTTCCAATTGGCAGAGTTAATCCTGATCAGCGTTAAAAGTCTTCAGGCAACACAACCTGTGATGGAATGCATTAATCCTCAATCCATGAATATAGGGGCAAGGTGATTTTGTGTGTAAGGCCTCTCTCTAGATCAGGGATCTCCAACCTTGGTGACTTTATGACTTGTGGATTTCAACTCCCAATTCTGAAGTTGAGAATTCAATTCAATTCTTGAAATCCACAAGAATCCTGTGTTTTGTCCAGGCAAAGTTGTTTGTATCCGAGATCATCTGCTTAGGAATCTGGCAGGCGCTGTTCAAGAATGAAGTCCAACTGGGACTTGCTCTACTAACACAAATATTCCTTGATGAGTTCTTGCTCCACAGGATTTGCATCCAGTTTGAATCATCACTCCACAAGTACCAATTAGATGGAGACACTTCATTTATACCAGGGAACAACAGAATTCAAAACTGATGTCAAGAGAGGTTTCCCTTCAATCTTCTGCCATTCACTTTTTAAGTTTGATTGGAAAAAATATTCTTCACACACCAGAGGTTACCACTCTAGTGCAATTCACTTTAATTACTTAGGATGGTGGAGAAAAGAAGCAATAGCCTCTTGTTAAACAGGTTTTAATCAGCCAGAAACTGATTGTTCCTGTCTCCAAATGTGTTTTAAAAGATCAAAGAGTATTGAAAAACTTGCATTTTCAGATCAGTCTTCGTAATGAGGCAGAAAGCTTTTCCCTAATGTTGGACAAGTTTTAAATAATTCTGTACCTTTCAGCCTTATCCATATCCCTGCCACACTTCAAGGATTTGAAAGTTGGTAAGTAAGTACAAAGAGTCATGTTTTCAAAAAACAAAACCCAACTCACTGGATCTATGCAAGCTGTAACAGTCCAAAACTCCCTCAGTGTGCCTTGGGGCAATGAATATGTTTTACATCTCCATCCTTCTGTTTTTGTCCATAAGAAAATGGTTTGCTAAGAAGCACATTAAAGCAAGCTTCTGTGCATAAGCCGTTTGTGTTCAAACCTCAGGAGAGCATGCCTGGTTTCTCTTCCATCTGCTTTGTTGCTGTGGTTGTTATCATTGTTAGTATACCATCCATCATGTTGTCAGAAGTGAACCAAGAGGAGAACTCTCTGCCCTAAAGATCTGGCAATTTCAGCCTTGGGAATGGGAAGAGAGGACACGTAACAGCCAGAAGGAGCACAAAGTGTGGAGAATTCCCTTTTTATGACCATGTACAGTAGTGGCCAAAATCGTGGAAACGTTTTGGGAAAAGTGTACAGTAGAAAATGCCGCCTTTGGTTAAGTTTCCACCCATTTTTCTTCTAATTTCTTTATAACTGTAGCCTTGTTCACTTCATAATACTATTTTACATCGCTTTCTGGGCGACCAGTCAACTCTTTGCACCATGACTTTAATTTTATTACGTTTTACAAGCTCACTAAATGAAAGAACACCAAAAAACCCAACCAACTTGATAGCGATCACATAACACACTGACAAATGTCCTCCTCTCGGCTTCAATACGTGACATCAATCACTGAATCCAACTGTGATCTGATTGGCTCCTTGCCAAAACAAGATGACACCTGATTGGCTCTCTAAACACTCGTGCTCATTGGCTACGATCAGATGAAGGAAAGCTACCTGAGATCAACCTAAGCAAGTTGTGCTTCCTTTTTCTGGTTATTTGGCTATAGCTTTTCATAGAATACGGATAATTGAACCAACTTTGTTGCATTACATTCTTGATTAAATTATCTTTCCATTATTATGTAATGTTATGGTACTACTAAAAAAAAAAAGCGGTGTTATTAGCCATCAAACCTCAAAAATACACTTTTCCCAAAAGGTTTCCACAATTTTGGCCACTACTGTAATCCCTTAATTTGAGGTAGAGTTGGGGTGACTGGATGGAGCTGAATGTTTACTGGCTGAATGCCCTTCCTGTCACCTATGCGGAGTTTGCAGCAGTTATTTTCCTCAGAGAAAACATCTGTTGCTACCTAGGATTGAACTCTCAACCTTCTGGGTGGGAGGTGAGTGTCTCTACCAGTAGGCTACCATGCCACTCAAAGTTATCAAGAGCAGTTTGGCAGTTTCTTGATTGGGGTGTTGTTAACTCCAAGGTCAACTTCAGAGCAACAATCAAGTGAGTAATACCCCAATCGAGAAACTGCCACAGAGCCGTTAGTAAACAGCCCAACCAAAGAATCCCTAAGACCGCCCACACCCACCCAGACCGGCAAGACCCCAGAATATAAACTGACAGCAAACCCAACTCTTTACTAGCACTGATGAGGTTACCTAGTTTGGGTGATGAAATGTCTGCAGGAAAACAAGCAAGCTCAGAGACCACCAAGGACCCCTCGTTTTTCTAAGTATATGCATTTCTAAGTATATTTTTTTGTCAAAATATATTTGGGAAAGGTGTTTTTGAGGACAGGACTGCACTGGGAAAGTTCCAGGAATGCTAGAGAGAGCAGATAAGTTTGCACATTAGCCAGGGAGATGTGAATGAGGTCAATACACATCAAAATTCACCACTTTGACTTTCACGAGCATTTCTGTGCCAGGTGGCTTTGATGCAGGCATGGATCTGCCAAAGATTTTCAGGAGGGATTCAAACAGTTTTATAGTTGTTGGGAAAAACACACAGAGTTAAGTGAGGATATTAGAGAGATATGTTTCTCCCCTATCCCTTCTTTGTAGGGATGCTTTACAAATTTGATATTTTATGAAATAATGAATAATTCAATTTCAGAAATCATTTAAAAAATTTGGCTTGGATCCTACAAAGAAAAGTTCTGCTTGGATCCAAAAAATACTTCCCCCATCCCTTAATCACAGGACATATTTAACCAATAAAGCTGTGTGGGATAATTTGCATTTAGTCCTCATGAATTCCTACTCATTTAAATATTCTTTTGGTTCTGCTTGGCTTCCCAAATGTAGAATTTATAGCTCCATAAATATGAAGGCTATTTAGGCTTCCTATGAGATATACTCTTAAGCTTCAGACTTTTGTTACCCCTGCTGGATTTTCTACATGTTTTCAGAAGTCAGCAAAATGAAGCTGAAGGTTGAATGAAGGAGAAAGGAAAGAGTAATCTAATCTAATGTAATCTTCTGGATCCCCTGCATGGATTGCTCCTGTGATTATGTAGGACAAATGGGGAAGAAGCTAACCACCAGACTGCAAGAACACAAGGGAGCAGTCAGACAAGGAGACTCAAACTCATTGGTAGTTTCACGTTGAACAAGGACATACATTCAGTTTTGCAGCTACTATGATTGTTGGCCATGCAGGTACAAAAACAGCCAGGGAAATTATTGAATCCTGGAAAACGGGCCCCTTGTCAGTCAACAGAAGTGCTGATTTACCACCAGCTTACCAGGTAATTAGGACCCAAGGGCTTGGCAGCACAAGGAAACAACAGCCAATCACCAGCCATCGACACACCAATCAACCAATAGGAAGGCACCACATAGATATGACTTACAGAATAGCCCAAAGCACATATTCCGGTAGAGAGAAGTTCCCTGAGGATGGGCTCCAGAAGACTAAACCTCTGGTCCCGATGACCGACTCAGATTGGATCTTGCAAAGGAAAGATGATCATAACAAGAATGAAACCAAGAAGAATAGACTTCTGCTCTTTTGGGCTCAAATCACATTGGAATAAATGCACAATTTAATAGACAAGATGGTCTTCCTTTATGATAATGATGATCGTGTCTTGAACAATATCTAGCAGATCTTGACCGATCTCAAAAAGCTAAGCAGAGTGGTTAATGCTTGGATGGGGACCATCTGAAAATCCCAGAGTTTAGCCTAGATAGGGAAGTAGCAAATCATTTTCATATTTATTCTGTCGCCAAAAAATAAACAAATAACTAAATCAATAAATTAAAAAAAATGAAAGAAACAACTGTCTGTTTTAGTCATCAGAAGTTAAGCTTAATTTGAAAGTGTCTCATAAGCAACAAACTTATATTTCATGATTTAAAATAGGTCTTATGAATGCTTTATGAGGTGGCTCACCATGCTGCGTGCAGACGGAAAGACTTATGCTTTATAATCTAAGAGGTGACACACAAACAAGCATGACAACCCAATTTATTCAGCACAGAAGAAAACATAAATATCTCTTTGATCCCTGGAATTTATTATAAATCACAACATGCTCCTCTTTAGTTTCTTTCATTCGGAGATTAGAAGCAGGAGCAGCCTATTCAGAATAGATTCGGCACAAACGGACTGAAAAATCTGAATGCCGATAGAGATGTTATTGAATGTAGAAAACCTGGCCTGGCATGCATCCAGATGCCATTGCTACTTCTGAAACTTCATACTGGTGGGAGGTTCTGGGATGACTAATGTTCCAAAGCCAATTATCTTTTTTTTAAAAAAAGGAAATAGGTGCAACCGACATTAGCAATTTATGCAACCTTTGAAACAAAGAGCTTAAATATCCTGCCCTTGTGAAACCCATCATTTTCAAATGAGGCTAATGCAATTAAAGTGTGTACGACGGCCATTCCAGTAACTGTTCTCCCTAGAGCTTCCCCATCTTGCAGAAGGCATCCTTGGCATAGGAGAAGCCATTTTGTGGGCTCTCTTAACCTAAATCAGAGCTTCTGATACAATCCAACAGAATAAAGAAGAAAAGAAAAAAAGAAAGAAAGAAAGAAAGAAAGGAGGGAGGGAAGGAGGGAGGGGGGAAGAAAGAAAGAAAGAAATAAAGGAGGGAGGGAGGGAGAAAAGAAAGAAAGAAAGAAAGAAAAAAAAAAGAAAGAAAGAAAGGAGGGAGGGAAGGAAAGAAAGAAAGGAGGGAGGAAAGAAAGAAAGAAAGAAAGAAAGAAAGAAAGAAAGAAAGAAAGAAAGAAAGAAAGAAAGAAAGAAAGAAAGAAAGAAAGAAAGAAAGAAAGAAAGAAAGAAAGAAAGAAAGAAAGAAAGAAAGTTCAAATATTCCTAAAGCTCCAAGGCTGTCATTTTACACTGAAATTGTCAATTGCTGCTTTTTTCTTTTTTCATTCTAAATATGAGCATGGATACAGGAAAGCCAGTGTGCTGTTAAGGAATGCTGGAATTGTGCATATCTAGTTTAACGAAGAGAAGGACGAGGGAGGACATGATAGCAGTGTTCCAATATCTCAGGGCCTGCCACAAAGAAGAGGGAGTCAAGCTGTTCTCCAAAGCATGTGAAGGCAGGACAAGAAGCAACGGATGGAAACTAACCAAAGAGAGAAGCAACCTAGAACTAAGGAGAAACTTCCTGACCGTTAGAACAATTAACCAGTGGAACAACCTGCCTCCAGAAGCTGTGAATACTCCAACACTGGAAGTTTTTAAGAAGAAACTGGACAGCCATTTGTCTGAAATGGTATAGGGTTTCCTGCCTGAGCAGGGGGTTGGACTAGATGACCTCCAAGGTGCCTTCCAACATAATCATCATCATCATCATCATCATCATCGTTATCTTCTTCTTCTTCTTCTTCTTCTTCTTCTTCTTCTTCTTCTTCTTCTTCTTCTTCTTCTTCTTCTTCTTCTTCTTCTTCTTCTTCTTCTTCTTCTTCTTCTTCTTCTTCTTCTTCTTCTTATTATTATTATTATTATTATTATTATTATTATTATTATTATTATTATTATTATTATTATTATTATTACTACTACTACTACTACAGTGTTAAGGTTAAGGTTCTAAGTCTCCTTTAGGCTTCAAATCTGTTTGTGTAAGTCACTTTCTCTCAGTCCTAAACTAAGTAAAATGTATCCATCTGTAGGCCATATTGGACCAGGACGATAGATTTATATCCATAAATTTCAGTGAAGAAAGCTCCTCCTCTAGTGGATTTTTTTTTTGGGGGGATGCCTTCGTCAATCTTGTCTCGTGATGGCCAGCTGAATTAGTTCCTTCAGTTTTCTTGGCAAGGTTCTTCAAAAGTGGTTTGCCACTGCTTGCTTTCTAGAAAGAATGACTGAATTCATGTCTAAGGTAGGACTTGAACTCACAGTCACCTGGTTCCTAGCCTGATGCCTTAACTCAGGGGACTTCAAACTTGGCCCTTTTATGACTTGTGGACTTCAACTCGCTGGCTGAGGAATTCTGGGAGTTGAAGTCCACAAGTCATAAAAGGGCCAAGTTTGAAGTCCCCTGCCTTAATTACTAGACAAAAAAGGCTCCCTGGATTAATACGAGTGGAACACACACACACACACACACACACACACACACACAATGTGATGACCCAGGGCACAGCACAGAGGCAATGCAGTCAGCTGGCAATTCAAACCGCCCTTTAATTGCTCCAAATTTTCCCCAAATGCTCCCATATTTCTGGCAAGCCTCAAAACAAAGGAAGACACATACACCTTCAGCCGCCTCTGGCTGCAAGTAGTTTCACACACAGTCTGATTAGAAGAGTAATTTACTCAAGGCCACGGAGATAACAAGGAATGACACATACATCCAAAATCTAACGAGTCTGTGGAAATACAAGCTTGCCTGAGCAGTTTCAGAAGAGAAGCCAAAATACAATCCGAGGTCTTTGAACATCCAAGCAACGTTGTCAGTCAGTCCAATGGTCAGAGTTTCTGGGTTTCCAAGCAGAAATCACAACACAGAACAAAAGATCAGCAACAACACACAAAACTCCAAGAAATCAGTGTTTGTTCCCGACAAATGCCTCTCCCCACAGCATCTTCTTAAGTATCAGTCTCCAGGTGTGCCTTGTGGAGAGGGGCGGGACGCTCTCCTCCCGAGTAGTTGAGCCTGCCTACATTGTTCCCTCCTTCTTTCCACTCTCCGTGCTCTAGGATCAGGAGGGGGTGGCCCTTGCTCATTGCCTGAACTCTGTCTCTCCTGTTCATCCTGTCGCAAGCCTGAAAGGCCCTGGCCTGCCTCGGCCTGCTCTTCCCCACATTCCTCTGGAGCCACAGACACCTCTCCCTCCACCTCCATAGGGTCCCGTTCCAGCTCATTTTCCTCATCAGATTCAAGCTCCGATGGAGACATGACACACACATAAACACACAAAACATACACTTATCTGCAACAGTTAAAAATATAAGTATCTTACAATATTTGATGCATGTTTTCAATTGTTATAAACAGTTGTCTTGATTTTCTGATTTTTATTGCAAACTGCATTGAGGTTTTGTTTTTTTTTTTAAAAAAAACAGTGGTTATAACTGTATTCAATTCCTAAATATTCAGAATGAATAAATATGAAGCATAACCTTCAATCTATTATGAGTCAGTAGAAATAAAGAGATTAATGGTGGTAAAGAACACCTGATGCCTGTGGTTGACGAAGCTTGTAAACCGAGAGGCAGTGCCAAGAACATCAACATTTATCAGGAATTAGATCTGGAATTGTAATTGGAAATGTAATCTTCGGGACAAGCATTTTTCCGCAAACAGCAGAAAACTAAGCGATGAAACAAAATGAAAGGTGGTAAAGCACATTGTGGTTTCTGAAGAAACCTTAAACTCAAAAACAGTCCAATTTCAATTGTTTCAAAAAAAATATTCTTGCAAATGTAGTAAAAAGAAGATCTTCCTCAATCTTCTTTGATGAAATCATGTCATAGAATCTCAATATTTTAAGTATTGCAAAAAAAAAAGCGAAATGGACTGGACTTAGCTATTTATTATAAAAAAAGAGAGAAAACAGATTTGGAACGGACTGATCTTTTTTCTTCTTCTGTTCCATTGTGTCTGGTTTTTGGAGGCTGCCTGGACAAGTCCCTGCAGTTTTTCTGGAAAGGTTTTTTCAGAGGGATTTGCCATTGCTTTCTTCCCAGGGCTGACAGGAAGTGACTGGCCCAAGGTCACAATTTCTGGTTTTCTAGCCTGGCGCCTTCACCACTGCACCAATCTGTCTCTTTTGTTGTACTTAAAAATGGTTTTATCTGGATTTCTCCTTTTTCCGTATGAGCCCTAATCCTTCCTTCCTTCCTTCCTTCCTTCCTTCCTTCCTTCCTTCCTTCCTTCCTTCCTTCCTTCCTTCCTTCCTTCCTTCCTTCCTTCCTTCCACAAAAAAGACACTGTTAAAAGTTTTGCGGAAAAACACAACAGTTAAATTGAACTAAGTTTTCATGCACAATTACAATCAGAAATGTCTGATCTCCACCAATTGCTTTCTTAATTTTAACTCTGTCACAATGATGTACTGAGAACTTTTATTTTTTTGGCAACAAGGCGGAAAAAAGACTTTCAAGCCAGCTTCTCAAAGGATTTTGGAACTGATCTCCTTGTTCCTTCCTGAGCTGTTATCCACAGTCTTGCAGAATGTGGGGGATATATGGAACCAGATGTGATTATTTTGTCTGTGTTGGATTGGCTACAAAAATCAACACTCTGTAATGACAAGAAAAAAGGATGTAAAGAGAAAAAAAGGTGTGGGAAGTCAGCTCCTCCCCCAGAGAAGGAAATATTAAAAGGGCAGAATATTATATTTCCTCAAAAGATCTTAAAGAGGCAGAAAACCATGCCCAGTTTTTTCTTAATAGCCCCAAGTCTCCCTCCCCCAAGCAGAAACCAGCTCTGTAGAAATGCAGATGTAACAATCCATTCAGAAAGGCTGGAGCCCTCCAGCTAGAAGCTTAGGAAGACAAAGACACCTAAAATCTACATACCCCACCCAAACTCTAAGACAGGACATAATAGGATTAACCCACAGATGCCAAAGGGGCACACTCAGACTCAGGTCAAAGTACATGACACAGGAAATACAAAGCCTCAAACAGGAACAGGAAACAACTCCAAACAAAAGCCCAAGAGGGTATAAAAACCCACTCCCTACTACATCTGCTCACTCTTTTCTTCCAGAGCCATCTTTCTGTCTGGCTCTCCTCTTCAATAAACTACAACCTTCTTTCTAAAGCAGTCTCCATGTTTGCTTATTTCCGGCTTGGACTGGACCCTGATGAAGATTTTTCCTTCAACAAAGGATAAACTACAGAAGACCTCATTTTGTAAAGCAAACATAGTACAGTAGCTCACAAGTTGACGGCCCTCTGAAAAGAAATTAAAATAATGCAGATATCCAAAAGACCAGGGTCATTTTGAACTGAGGAGAACAGAATTTGCATCGCCAGCTCTTCCTTCCTAATTAAGAAGGCAACTATGAAATGAAAGGGAGAAACATCTGGAAAACTGCACACCTGGTAGTCCTGCAAAGATTGTTGTTGTCAAGGCAACTTCTTCCTTAAAATCTATCGCAAGGAAGCCCAGCAAAGAGAAGCACACAGATACTTTTCTGGTTGTTAGTTCTCCAGAGTGCTAGCTACTGAGTTAGAATTTTATGTAATTCTTTCCTATTTTTTTTTTTTTTAATAAACCAGATTTTTGCAGCCCAGGTATGATAACCCTCCCACAAAGTGATAAAAAGATCAATTAGGATCTTCATGAAATCTCAGGTTTCCTTTGATCATATGGCAGTGATGGCAAAACTGTTAGAGACCAAGTGGACTTTTGGACTGAATGAACAGAGAACTTGAAAAAAAAAAAGGGGGGGACTTTGATGTTATATATACTGACAGCAGCAAGAATACTCCATGCACAAAAAAGGAAAGATACTTTGATTCCCACAATGGACGAAAGGCTGTAAAAGTTGATGGAATTAAATTTGATGGACACGACCAAATTGATTACTCCGATTAAAGAAAAGAACACAATTTTGTTTCTATTTGGAAACTGCTTCTGGACTTTATGCTTGGGGTGGAAAAAAAAATGAAACCTTAATTTTGGGTTTTGCTGATTACATAGGTTTGTTGTTATAGAAATGGCTAGTCCAGTGGTGGCGAACCTATGGCATGGGTGCCAGAGGCGGCACTCAGAGCCCTCTCTGTGGGCACGCGCGCCGTCGCCCCAGTCCTAGGCCTTCAGCTGGGTTTTATAAAACCTTTTCGCTTTAGGCCTCCGCCGCCGTGTGCAAAAAAAAGGTTCAATCAGTCAATTTCAACTTCTCGCGGGAAAAACAAAGATCTTGCAAAGTTGGAATTGATTGATTGAACTTTTTAGTCCCACCCAGTCTGCCGTTACCACCACAGCCACGCCCACCCAATGGGCCACACCCACCCGGCACTCGACGATGCATAAGTGGGTTTTGAGTTGCAGTTTGGGCACTCAGTCTCTAAAAGGTTCGCCATCACTGGGCTAGTCTATGCTGTTATGTAAAAGTAAAAAGTTGAGGTTGTATCTTATTACCGTATTTGCCAAAAAGAAAAACGGATGCTTTTCTTTTTCTTTTCCCTTTTATCCTACCCTTTCCCCTCTTTCCCTTCTCCTCTCCTTTCTCCCCATTATTCCCATTTTTCTTTGTATGTCCGTATTTTATATTTTGATAAATTAATAAAAAAAATCTGCAACCCTAAAAGATCTTTTTGCTGGCTAAATATCTTTGCAAGGTAAGAAAAAAAAAACCACTTATTTGATGTTCTCCCACACCCCAAAACTTCTAATTGAGTAATGGGCCAATCATCCCAGCGGAGTATGACCCAAGTCTGCCGTAAAACTGCAGCTTTGCATGAAAATGTACTTTATTCTCTAGTTCTCTGCTTCTCAGTCTTGGCAGCTTTAAGGTCTGTGGACCTTAAATTCCCAGAATTCCTGAAGTTGAAGTCCATACTTCTTAACATTTCCAAAGTTGAAAAACACTGATCTAGATCAGGGCTCTCCAAACTTGACAACTCTGAGGCTTGTGGCCTTCAACTCATACTGGCTGGGGAATTCTGGGAGTTGAAGTCCATAAAGCTGCCAAATTTGAAAAACACTGACCTAGATTATTCCTCACCACAGGTAGGCATTTTTAGAAGAAACATCTCCATCTGTTATAACCAACATGTCCAGAATGCCCATTTCATGTCAACTGGTAAGGCAGGGTCATACTACTGTATATAACCTAGAGGAGCTGCATTTATTGGTAGTTGGTTTCCAAATTACCCCTCAAGCCCTACAATGGCTTGGGCCTAGGTGTCTTCCAAATAGCCTGGTCCAGTGTCTGCAAACAATGTCTGCTGAGATATCTGGAGAGATCTGATAGAAAAAGACGAGAGGACATTTTGTTCAGCTAGAGATTTACACCAGCCTTTAGAAGCTCAGGGGCTAGGCAAGGCCACTGAGCAATCCTTAAAAACAGTTTAACGCATTAGAAAGAAAGCATTTGTTTAAAAAAAATAAAACCTTATTTTATTAAATATGAAATCCATTAAGGGTAGTCCCAAAAGTTAAGATGACAAATTAAAAAACCACACACACACAAAAAAACCCTGGCAGAGATTCTACCACACCATCATGACCACCATCTTGACTCTCTTCTGGAGACACCCATCTTCTGACTTGATTTGATGAATGTTGCAATCTTAAAATCTATTAGTTAATATTTTGCAAATGTAAATGCATTCTCTCGATTGCTATTACTCCTTAGGAGAAGGTAAAATCCAGCTGACCGACATGGCAACACAACTCTTAAAGAGAGGTCTGTGGTCGCATCTCCTTGATGATCTTCAGGATCTCCATGGAGAAGCTAACTTTTCAGGTTGACCCTGGCTTGTCCTGCATTTGTTAGCTTGCAGAAAAATATAACGTTGAATGGTGATATTTCAGCCCTGGAAAGAAATCTGATGTGGGCATTGTTATGCAACCCCACTTCGTATGATAATAGATTAGATCGGTAGGAAAGGATTTTACAAAAAAGGCTATAATGTAGCAGATTTTATGATTGTCCTTCAGAGTTCGATGTGGAAAAGATGACCTTTCAAAACACTTCTTTATATCATTAGCTTTATTGCCCATGGAGTGGCTCATAAAATTACAGTACATCATTAGTTTTATGATGCATTGCACGAGAAGCAAATTTAGCTATCCAAATGGATTTTACATGATCCAAACAAGACAGTCAGAAAGGGACATTCTAATAAGAATAAACAGACTAATGCTTGTTTTATTATACATCTCACAAAAATATGTCCGTTCTTCCTTTGAGTCTTCATGATGTTGGAACTATTTATTTCCTCAAGGGGGTGATACATTCCTTGGATTTTACATCTTTCTCAAGTCTCCCAGAGGGATGAGTCCAATTTTTGATTCTCTCTTCCATTTCCATAGGCTCCATCTCTGGCTGATTCTAATATTGAGAAATCTAGAATAGAAAAAAACAACAACTGTTGGAAACCTGTGTGGGCGGATGAAGTAGAAAGCAGAATAAATTATTTGAAACCCTCTTTCCATCTCCATGCCCTCACAAGTGGTTTTCATTTATCTGGTCAATGCAAAACACAGACATGCACGCACCGAAGACATGCATTAAAGACATGTAAATCCAAGTCATTCCTGTAAGAGGGATGTATACAATCGTCTCTTGAAAGATCTGCTAGGATAAAGAAAGCAAATGGGGAGGCAGGTCATCTACAAGATCCAGAGAGCCTTTTCATGAAGGATCAATTTTATGGAGGTTACAAATATAGCACTGCTGAGACAGAGATAATTTGGAATAGCTTTGGAATTCGGCCAAAGGATTGTAGGATCATGGAAGGCTGGTGTTGGTTTCAGACTGGCCAAGAAAAGAGAATTGAGAGAAGACCTCAAGTTTGAATGATCTCAAGATTTGGTTCCTTTTCCAAAATGGTTTTGTTGTTGTTCAATCGCTAAGTCATGTCCGACTCTTTGTGACCCCATGGGCCATTAAGAGTAAGAGTTGAAAGACAATTCAACTTTGGATGTGGTCATAGTCCAAAGTTAGGGAACATCTATTCTTTCATTCTTTGGTAGTCTTCCTTCCTTCCTTCCTTCCTTCCTTCCTTCCTTCCTTCCTCCTTCTTTCTTCCTTTCCTTCTTCCTTCCTTCCTTCTTTCCTTCCTTCCTTCCTTCCTTCCTTCCTTCCTTCCTTCCTTCCTTCCTTCCTTCCTTTCTTCCTTTCTTTTTCTTTCTTTCTTTCTTTCTTTCTTTCTTTCTTTCTTTCTTTCTTTCTTTCTTTTTCTTTCTTTCTTTCTTTCTTTCTTTCTTTCTTTCTTTCTTTCTTTCTTTCTTTCTTTCTTTCTTTCTTCCTCCCTTCCTCCCTCCCTCCCTCCCTTCCTTCCTCCTTCCCTCCCTTCCCCCTTCTTTCCTCCCTCCCTCCCTCCCTCCCTCTCTTTCTTTCTTTCTTTCTTTCTTTCTTTCTTTCTTTCTTTCTTTCTTTCTTTCTTTCTTTCTTTCTTTCTTTCTTTCTTTCTTTCTTCCCTCGCTCCCTCCCTCCCCTCCTTTCTTCCTTCCTCCCTCCCTCCCTTCCTTTCTTCCTTTCTTCCTTCTTTCCTTCCTCCCACCCTCCCTCCCTCCCTCCCTCCCTCTCCCAGGCAGAAACTGCAGGGAATGAATCAATCATAGCAGAAGTTTGAATTTAACCAGCTAAGGGGCGGGCTAGTTAAACTCTCCATCATAAAAACACAGGTATCCAAACAAAATCATTAATAAAACTTGACAGGACTGCAATCTATGCATAGTTATGTGGTGCTTACTCTTGGCTGCACAAGGTCAACTTGTAAAACACATTCAGCAGTAACTGAACTGTCGCCTTTATGAAATGCAAACAATCTTCCAATCAAGGATTGCCATTGTGCACAGAGTAAAAGGTGAAGGTTTCTCTGTTTGGTCTTGTCCACTGCTAGGGGGGCGGTTCTCATCTCTGTTGTTTGGCCAAGGGAGTTAGCTTGTTTGATGATATTTTCCACGGCCATGGAAACACACCTTCCCACCGAAGTGGTACCCATGAATCTACTCGCATTTGCATGCTTTCCAACTGCTAGGTGGGCAGAAGCTGCAGGAAGGAACGGGAGCTCACTCCGTTGCACGTTGCTCAGGTCTTGAACCTGGGCTGTCAGCTCTCCAGCTGACAAGCACAGTGTCTTTAACCACTGAGCCATTGTGCCCCCTAGCATGGAGTAGCAAACCTAATAAAGGAGAGGAATGTTCAATTGTTGTTTGGCTAATTCTTCCTTCTCTGGGTTCCTCTGGGTGCATTTGAAAGACCATCTAACTCACTTACCAAAGCAACTGGGGTGGGCATCGGTGGAGGACACCCTAAGCTCGACTCTGAAAGAAATCCCCAAATTGTGATTTTCTAGGATGAACTCAATTATTGTGCTCACCCGCTACCCCAAGCTATAGCTTGTTTAATAAATTGGCTGGATTCCCATGACGGGGTAAGTGAAAATCAAATACATCCCATCGCTGCTTAGTGCAATGTCTGCAATTATCAGAAGTGTTCACGTTCCATTTTTAAGGCTCTTTGCTTACAATTGAAATGCTCTCTATCCTATCTTTAAGCAGTGGAGAAACACTTCCGTAGCCCCGTTCAAGTCCCTGGGAGAATTCTCTAGTGGATGCCTGATAAAACAGATGATTTGAGTTAAATAGCTCAGAGCCACATCCAGTTGTCAATAAATAATGGTCTTGGCAAGCAAACATTGTCCCTGCCTGGAAATATTGTGGACTTTAGGGCTATTACTGTAAAAACAAGCTGATGCCACTAGAAGGCAATGATCTAGTGCAGGGGTAGGCAACCTTGGCTCTTTTATGACTCGTGGACTTCAACTCCCAGAATTCCTGAGCCAGCCACGCTGAGGGGAAAGGGAGAGGTTTCCAAGCTGAGCCATGCTGGATCAGGAATTCTGGGAGTTGAAGTCCACGAGTCATAAAAGAGCCAAGGTTGCCTACCACTGATCTAGTGGGTGTCTGGATGCTTGCATCACAGGTCTGGAATCACCAGTAGGCTCCATTTTTGTGTTTGTAGAACAGTGATCATCCAGCTGAGCCTTAGCATCTCAGAGCAAAACAGGCACAAATCTCCCTTGTTAACAAAAACAAGTTTTCAGGTTAACTTCTAGTTTTGATGACTAGAAAGGTAATGTTCAATGAAGCCCTTCAAGTAATTTGTCATTGCAGTTTTCTAAGAGATCCTTTTTAGTTTCCATGACTGTCAAACCTGCTGGTCCCTGGAAGTCTCTCATCCTATGATCAACCAGACTTGGTCCTTGCTTGGCTTAATAGCCCATTGGGTACCATAGACCCCTGGTGTGAATTTAATTCACAGATAATTTTGAATTGAACAGCTAATTTATGCTGTTGTGCTAAATTCAGAAATTGTGAAATGAAGGTGCAGTCTAATGAATTCTTCTTTAGGAGTAAATCGGATTGAACTCCGGCTTACTTTGAAATAACCACATATAAAGTTAATGTAATTTCTGAATTCTTTTCCATATCTACTGCAAATCTAGATCAATCTGAAGCACCAGTTTAATCTAGAAACCACAAGTTGCTATTTTTATACAGAAAGGAAAGTTTCATTGTGTTAAGGCTGCCTCCTTCCAAGGAAATGTCGGTAGGATTTAGTCAAGGCCAAACCTTGGGTTGATGGAAGAGGACAAATGCAGTCTCAAATCTGTGGGTGAAAGATCAAAATTAGACATGTAATAAGAAAACAAGCCATATTTCTATTCACAAGGAAATTTCTTTGACAGCAGCTAAAGTACAGGTTCAGTTCCTGGAATATAAATATAAAGCGAGAGAGAACACATCAATTTTGGAATTGAGGACTACTATTCATCCATCCATTCATTCCAAAGACTCACCAGTCTCTTTGTTGACAAAGAACCTTATTGGAGCCACCACTCTCTATGTGAAACAGCTGCAAAATCATTTATCAGTTTATCCTGAAGGATGATAAACACTAATAATTTTCAGGAAAGTTATCTGTCTTTGCTTTTACTGCCAGTCACTGATTCTAGCTTTCAAAGCTGCAGTATATTCTTCCTTCCTTCCTTCCTTCCCTTCCTTCTTCATTCCTTCCTTCCCTTCCTTCCTTCCTTCCTTCCTTCCTTCCTCCTTCTCCCCCCTTCCTTTCTTTTCCTTGCCTTCCTCCTTCCTTCCCATTCCTCCCCACCCTCCATCATCCCCTCCCTCACTCCATCACTCCCTACCTTCCTCCCTCCCTCCCTCCCTCATCTCCCTTCTTCCTCCTTCTTCCTTTCCTTTCCTTTCCTTCCTTCCTTCCTTCCTTCTTCCTTCTTCCTTTCCTTCCTTCCTTCTTCCTTCCTGCCTTCCTTCCTTCCTTCCTCCCCACCCTCCCTATCTCCACTCCCTCCCGCCCTTCCTCCCTTCCTTCCTTCCTCCTTCATCCCTCCCTCCCTCCCCCTCCCCCCTCCTCCCTCCCTCCCCTCATCTGTCTCCTCTCCTCTCCTCTCCTCTCCTCTCCTCTCCTCTCCTCTCCTCCCTCCCTCCCTCCCTCCCTCCTAAATGATGCCATTGAAAAGAAATGATAGAGAAGCCAAAATGTTACTAAAGCATGATGAAGGCATTTACATAATCTTGCTGGTAGATGGGGTTGTTATTTAAGAAGTGTAAACCCCAGCTCTTCCTGTCCTAGCAAGTTTGTTTGTTTGTTTGTTTAACAAATTTATATAGGTTACATTGGGGTTTAAATGCTTACAACATTTAAAAGAACAGTTGTTTTACAATGGGTGCTGTTCTAGACATGGATATAACTTTATGTACTTCATTTTAAAAAATCTCTTATTGCTTGATAGGCTTTATTGCATTTTAAACAATATAAGTGATATTTTAATATTCTATACTGCCCTGTGATCATGGCATGACAAGCAGAATTGAAACCATTGAATTACTCAGTCTGTGGCATGCCTTTTCTGTATCTTTCCACTAACGTTCTTTATTAAAGAATGTTATTAAGTTGGATTCCATTTTCACAGAGTTCTGAGTGTGAGGTTACATCACTTACCTCACTTACCACATCTTCAAAACTTCAGGCTTTTATTAAGTCCTGGCCCTGGGAAAAAAAAGTAAATGATTTTAGTTTTTGCCTTAGGAAAATAATATTCAGGATGGTGGTAATTGCAACCGGAGTTCTTGTGGGGAATTGTGTGGTAACAGTTGCTCCATTCACAAATGCTTCGTAATTTAAATAAGCTAAAAGTACTTGATTAACATAATCACATTTCTCATCCAGAATAAATACCCATAACTCACCACAATCATATTGAGGGGTCCTTGGTGCTCTCTGAGCTTGGTGGTTTTTTTGCAGACATTTCATGACCCAAACCAGGTAACATCATCAGTACTAGACTAATTTGGGTTATGAAATATCTGCAAAAAAACAATCAAATTCAGAGAGCATCAAGGATCCCACAGTCCTCCTCCTTCTCCCCCTCCCCCTCCCCCTCCCCCTCCTCCTCCTCCTCCTCCTCCTCCCCACTCCCTTCTAGCACTGATGATGTTATCTATTTGGGTAATGAAACATCTGCAAGGAAACAACCAAGCTCAGAGAGCACCAAGGACCCCTCATTTCCACCCTGGACTACAGATATTTTCTTTTATTGGTATAATCACACTGATTTAGTAGGAAAAAAAATCAATTGCATAATATAGTCCATGTTCACTTGTAGATAAGATCTAGAACATTCAGCAAGGCTTCTAAACATGTTTTAAGTGTAAACCTCCTATTAGTCCTTTTTTTCAAAAACCTCTTGCTGCTGGTACTATCTATTTTTGGCCAGATTGTGGCTGAAAATCCACAAAGCTGGGACCAGCAGAAACATCCAGATTAAGTCACAACCACAAATATAAACTGCTTATTTTTTTTTAAAAAGATTATTGTCTCTGGAACAGGAAGATAAGCTTGGGAGTAACAGAGAATCATGACCAGTCTCAACAAATTAGATCTATCACACTCTTAAACACCATTCCTGGGCAGTATGCCTTACTGTGTTGATTTGTGCTTAAGTCTGCAGCTTTCTGGGCAAATCTGATTTCCAAATGACACATTTCCAGAGAAAAACTGCAATTGCCCACAGGAAGGGGGATAAGCAAGACCCTGGTATTTCAATCTGGAAATAAAATGAAGGTCAGCCTGAGGTCTAGTTAATCAAGTGGAAACCAAGAGAATGCTCTATTATCAGGTTCCTGTTGCTTAATTAAAACTGGAGCTTTGGAGAAATTAGCTGCACCCTGTCTTATTTATTCAAGAAATATCTACTCATGTTTCACTAAACTTGGGGGGCGGGCTGTTTGATGGACTGACAATTGAGGGTTGACTCCTTGCACAAGAATTCTCTTGACTTCTGGGGGGCACTTATGATGATACCCCGGGCGTGGGTAATCTTAACCCAGTCCAGATCTGGATTTGGATAACTTTCACAGTGCGAATTAATTATTCAACATAAAACAGTGTGCTTTCATATAGAATTCTTTATTGGCCAAGCCTGATTGGACACAAGGAATTTGTCTCCAATGCAGAAGTGCAGGGCACATAGAAGCAACAAGTGATAATCATAATCATAAAATACAATCATCATAAATCATAAATACAATACTCAGTGATAGTCATAAGATACTACAGCAATGACATAAATCATAGTAGGATACTAAATAAAAGCAATCAGCATAAATCATGAAATACAGCAACTGTCAACGCTGCTAACATCGGATGTTTTTGCATTGACAACAGATGGAAATGTAGCCATCTTTTTCCCTTCCGCTTTTAGAGTTAGATGATGCTGGGAGGGGGGGGGATGTGAATGAGAGTCCAGCTAGACATAACAACACTAAACTTAGCGTGAGAATCAAGGTTATTGAGCCCAGAGCTGATAAAGAATTGGCGGGCTGGAGAGCTGGAGAGGAAGCCCGCGCTTCAAGCTAATTGGGGAATGTGATTTATGACTGTTAATTGGAGGAGGGAATTGAGCTTTGATACTATGTGCCCAGGGGAGGGGAATTCAGTTTTTGGCTTCGATATTGTACTGCCGATATTATGCTACTCGAATAAAAGATCCTTTAAGGTAAACAATGCCTCGAAGTTCTTTTGAAGAGTTTTATCTGTCGGAACCATGATGGCAATGTTATAGTCCTAAGAATCTAAGGAAATAGATTAGGTAATAGGTAATAGGACAGCTGAAAAGGATAATAAGTAATACAGCCCTACAAGGTGGTTGACATCCCAGGGCATGGACAGTATAGTGGGAATTAGTTGTTTAACAGAGTGATAGCATGGGGGAAAAAACTGTCTTTGTATCTGGTTATTTTGGCGTGCAATGCCCTATAGTGGCATCCTGAGGGGAGGAGTTGAAACAGTTTATGTCCAGGATGTGAGGGGTCTATAGATATTTTCTCAGCCCTCTTTCTGGCTCCTGTATTGTACAGGTCCTCAATGGAAAGCAGGCTGGTTGCAATTATTTTTATACATCTAGTATCCAGCTGACCTTGATGAATCTTGAAAAAAGCTAAGCCGGTTGAGGGTCACCTGGGAAGATGGCATTCTCTAAGCACGTCTGTAATATTGCCAAGAAAATTAGAATAGAATAACAGAGTTGGAAGGGACCTTGGACCTTCTGCTCAGGCAGGAGATTGTATACCATTTCAGACAAATGGCTGTCCAGTCTCTTCTTAAAAACTTCCAGTGTTGGAGCATTCACAACTTCTGGAGGCAAGTTGTTCCACTGATTAATTGTTCTCACTGTCAGGAAGTTTCTCCTTAGTTCTAGGTTGCTTCTCTCCTTGATTAGTTTCCATCCGTTGCTTCTTGTCCTGCCTTCAGGTGCTTTGGAGAATAGCTTGATTCCCTGTTCTTTGTGGCAACCCCTGAGATATTGGAACGCTGTTATCATGTCACCCCTATTTGGACAGACCCATTATGTGGACAGGCCCATGAAGCCACTCGAGTTGAATCTGAGTCAAAAGTCATCTCAAAGGAAATGTCTGTTTATTGTATCAAGGGAGGTTTGCGTATGGCCTTCAAATTCTTGAATTCTTGAAGGTTGTCGTGATGTAAAACGCCTCCCACCATAAGATTAGGGTTAAACGATCTCATAGGAAGTGGAACAATGTCTTCTTTTCTCAAGAGTTGTTTTTCTCCTTCTGCAAACAGCTTTATTTTTACCTCTTTCACAGGAAGTAAAGTAATTTAGTTAAAAAAATCGTTTGAGAGATAGATAGGTCGATCTTCTTCCTTTTTCAGTTCTATATCCTCTTTTCTTTAACTATATATATAAAAAAAGGACTGTAAATTCAGCTGCTCAAAAGTGGGACTTTCCCGGATCTTACAGAGGCAAGAATAACTCTGGGAATGAGTCAAAGGAGCACAAAAACATCGGTCAGAGTGTGCAACAATACCTGATCACCGCAGAAAGAAGAAACGGCAAGAAAAAGGAAAAAGCTCAAGGCATTGCAAATATGCATGTGGATATAGCCTTTTTTTAAGGTTAATTTGAAGGGGAAACAAAAGGGGGAAGGCAGGTCCTTTTCAAATTGCAGTAATGATGAGATGGGACGGGGTGGGGTGGGGGGTGGGGGAGGAGCATGCAGAAAGCTGCAGCTTTCCAGTTCAGTCTTGTGGATTTTTATTTTTTCCAGACCCCAGTAAGTTTTATGCATGCCCTTTTCTTTCATTCTTTCCTTCATTCGGGATCCCATTTAATTTTTAATTTCGTAACGGCCCCCAGTTCTATTTTTTTCAAACAAAGACAACGTATCAGAAGACCTTGGGATTTTATAGATGGCTGGATTTAATAACATATGTTTAATTAAAAATGGTTCTAAATGATATATATATGTTATATATCAGGGGTAGAGGCTTTTTATCTTACATGAACCTTTTATCTTAAACAAACCTTCAGAAATCTTGAATTTGGGATCTTTCATTAATATTGATTCTGTCTGTCTGTCTGTCTGTCTGTCTATCTATCTATCTATCTAATATCTAACCAGTTATGTCAAATATTTTCTGTTGCATTTGTCACATCTGTATGTAACTCAGAAATCACCTGCAAAATACAGCATTTGGACTTCCTTCCTTCCTTCCTTCCTTCCTTCCTTCCTTCCTTCCTTCCTTCCTTCCTTCCTTCCTTCCTTCCCTCCTTCCTTCCTTCTCTCCTCCCTCCCGGGTCTTCCTTCCTCCCTCCCCTCCTGTGTCCTTCCTTCCTTCCTCCCTCCCTTCCCTCCCTCCCTCCCTCCTCCCTCCCCCTGGTTCCTTCCTCCTTCCTTCCTTCCTTCCTCCTCCTTCCTTCTTCCTCCTTCCTCCTTCCCTACTTCCTTCTTCCTTCCTCATTCCTTCCTTCCTTCCTCTCTCCCTTCCCTCCCTCCCTGGTTCGTTCCTTCCTTCCTTCCTTCCTTCCTTCCTTTCTTCCTTCCTTCCTTCCTTCCTTCCTTCCTTCTCTCGAGTACCATAACTCAGTGATATCAACAAACAACTTGAAATTTGTTATTCTTCAGGTCTTTAGCTGTGCTGATGTGTCCCTGATGTTGCACCTTTTATTCCACCTTTATTATTATTATTATTATTATTATTATTATTATTATTATTATTATTATTATTATTATTATTATTATTATTATTATTATTATTATTATTATTATTATTATTATTATTATTATTATTATTATTGTTATTGTTATTATTGTTATTATTATTGTTGTTGTTGTTGTTATTATTATTATTATTATTATTGTTGTTGTTGTTATTGTTATTGTTACTATTATTGCTACTATTGCTACTATTGCTACTATTACTGCTACTATTACTACTATTATTATTACTATTATTGTTGTTGTTGTTATTGTTATTATTGTTATTATTGTTATTATTGTTGTTGTTGTTGTTGTTGTTGTTATTATTATTATTATTATTATTATTATTATTATTATTTCTTTTCTTAGGTCCCTCCTTGATGGCATTGCAGCTGAGAGATCTTCACCTTTTCCTCCTCCTTCTTCTCACTCTTCGTGGTGACAAATGTGCACAAGGATTTGTTGGCCTGTTCCCTAAGAATTTTATTTCCGAACTTCTAAACCTCTTTACCAGAGGTAATATATTTTGATTTGGTTTTTTGCTGCTCAAAGTCAACATCCAAACATGGAACTTAGCATTCCACCCGAGTCTGAATGTGCCTCTTGAACCAAAAATTACCCATCCATATTATTTTTGTTAGCTGCTACTGCTGTCGCAAAGAATGATGGATTCATTCTGAAACCAGAAAAGTACAAGTGGGACTTTTTTTTTTTTTAAGAACTCACAACTAAAGTCAATTTGTTGCTGATAGAGCTGCTGATAGAAACAATGTTCAGAGTTTCTAAACTGAAAGTCTTTTTTGGAAAGTGGAACATATGCTTCTCTCACTATTCTGACGTATTGTAATAATAATAATAATAATAATAATAATAATAATAATAATAATAATAATAATAATAATAATAATAATAATAATAATAATAATAATAATAATAATAATAATAATAATAATAATAGAGTTGGAAGGGACTTTGGAGGTCTTCTAGTCCAACCCCCTGCTCAGGCAGGAAACCCTATATCATTTCACACAAATGGCTGTCCAGTCTCTTCTTAAAAACTTCCAGTGTTGGAGCATTCACCGCTTCTGGAGGCAGGTTGTTCCACTGGTTAATTGTTCTCACTGTCAGGAAATTTCTCCTTAGTTCTAGGTTGCTTCTCTCCTTGATTAGTTTCCATCCGTTGCTTCTTGTCCTGCCTTCAGGCGCTTTGGAGAATAGCTTCACTCCCTCTTCTTTGTGGCAGCCCCTGAGATATTGGAAGACTGCTATCATGTCTCCCCTCATTCTTCTCTTCACTAAACTAGACATACCCAATTCCAGCAACCGTTCCTTATATGTTTTAGCCTCCAGTCCCCTAATCATCATTGTTGCTTTCTCTGTACTCTCTCTAGAGTCTCAACATCTTTTTTACATCATGGCGACCAAAACTGGATGCAGTATTCCAAGTGTGGCCTTACCAAGGCATTGTAAAGTGGTATTAACGCTTCACATACAATATGCAAATTCATTTATAAGGAAATATACTCAAACATGCCACAGCCATAACAGCACCTGGTTGGTCCTGGTGCATAAGAACAAAAGCTCTATGGATCCGTTTATGATTGTTCATGATGAAAAAAAATTGTTCTGTGCAGTTTTTTTTCAAGTACTTTACACACACACACATGAATGCAAGCTCATGAAACACAGAAAGTAGATAAGGACAAGTCCTCAGTTTTGCCTATCTGAAAATGTAAGAATAAATTATAGTTCTGCTGATTAAAGAGAACAGATTACAGAAAGAAGATGCCGGTAGTTATGCCATAACCCTAGAATAAATGTATAATTGTACCTATAACAGTTGTGATGATCAGAAGCTTCTTCATTATATTCTTTTTCTTTCTTTTCTGTTTTTCTTTCTTGCATTTTTAGCTCTGATTTCTTTCTTTTCTTTTTTTCCCACTTGATATTAGTTTGCGTGCGTTTTTAACCTTCTTTTAAAAAACATCTTTCATATGATATTATACATAAAAGATGAAAATGTAAGAATAAATTGAGATTTTGTTTGTAGCTAGAAGGAGTGCGTAGGAGGATCACAAGTTTAATATTAATTAAAACTGCACCTTGGCTTTTTCACTGACAACTTTTTAAAACGTAAACATCCCATTGAAGTGAAACCCTTTCAAATGAACTCTTTTTCAGATAAAATGAAAGAAAGTCTCTTCTGTTGTCTAAGATCCTCTTTTTTTTAATGGTTCAGGCTTTATACTTCTTCAGACAAATACATTCAGCACAATTAAACTGGAAGTAAAAGCTTTAGATTTTGATTAGCCCACAGGGCATAGGCCATATAAAAACACAGAATAAAACCTAAAACATCACACAATAAAACCATACCTAAAAGTAGAATACAAGATACAGATTAAGTGAAAACAAAAATAAAATAAGGAATATGACATCATGTTTCCCTGTCACCTCTACAGTTCATCATGATCAGACCCACATATGTTGATCTCAACTGAACTCTTTTATTCAAATAAATGTTTTATAAATGATTTTTGAACTCTGATTGCACATTAGATATTTTGTTTTAATATAAGGGTCCCAATTGTTTGTCTAATGTGCAGTTCAAGATACTGAGCTCCCTCTTTCTTACATAAATAACAATCAAATAATGGGTTATATCTTATATCACTGGAATTCCACAAATACAAGTCACGAATGAAGGCAAATATACACGTCCCAGAATATTGTTGCAGGATCCAATCTCCAGCATGAGTCCAAAAACTCGGAAGACAAAACGTCTGGTCCCGGTGACTGGACCAGATTGGATCCTGCCAATACACAGAGTTTGATGGACTAACTATAAAACTCAAATTCCGGATTGATTGTGAAGGTGTTTGTGAAGACTCCATCACTGCGTGTTGCGTATCTGCATCATTTCATAGTTTGCCAAGATAGAGGGAGGAATGAAAAAAGGATAAACTGCCTTTTGGTCTTCCAGAAGGTTATAAATAAAATTTGACTTCGTGGTAGGCCTGGGGTCACCACTGAAAGTGGCTGCTGGGGTAAGGAGACCTCATCCCCATCCTGTCCGCCTCTTAGTTCTGATTTCAGAATAATTTTAAAATCTCAAATGCATAGTTTATTGGGGAATGTGATTTACAATCTCAACTTGTAAGCATCCCAAAGTCATAAGGCAGATAGGTGGCATATTTATGTAATGTTTATGCCACCTATTTGCCTTATGACTTTGGGACGCTTACAAGTTAAAAAAATAAATAAACAGACTTCCGGTTTGCCATCGCGGACACCGCGGATGCTGGAAAGCGAGCTCCGTCTTCTGCGTTGGGTTTCGTTCTGCTGGGGGACCCTGGAAAGGGTCGAAAGCCACCCTATAGGGGCGACGAGCAAGGAGGGGACCACCGCTTGATCACGGGAGGGCGGCAGCCTTTCCGCTCGATCTGGGGCAGCCCTCCAAACTGGCAGAGGAAAGACCGGCCATAGTAATATGGCTCATCACTAGGCTGCAGACAGCCGAAGTCAAACTTACCACCAGGCACTTCGAAAGCAATGTGGATGAAACTGGGTGAGATCTGATCTTCTCTTTATCCTAAGTATTTTTTTTCCTGTAAAAGCTGCCCAAAGTATCTTTCCCCCTGTGAGGAGAGAGGGAAGGGAATTTCTATCCCACCCTCTAAGAATAGTGGTGACTGACTAGCCAGGGGAATTAAAGCACTAAAAGAACAACTTTAATCTAATTTGATTTATATGGGCTAGTCCTTCCAAAAAAATGGCAACTAAATGGTCTCCTTTATTTCAAATAACATATATAATAATAGAGGGAGATCTATTTGATGATCTAAAAGCACTGATATGGAAGGCTAGTTGGCAAAGGAAGAAAACCAGAATAAGGCTGAAGAAAATTGGGGTTTTGATTTATTAGAGGGGATTTCATAGTATTAATTAGAGGGTTAAAGGGAGAAGTTGAGATAAGGGGAACTTTGGTCATTAGATTTAAAATATTTGGAAATTAGTTAAACAGATTTTATCTGTTTAATATTTAAAAATTAGACCTAAAAGAAAAAAAATTAATTATTATGAATATGTTTGATTTATTGATTAACCCAGGAAATATATATAATGGTTTTGATTTATTAAAGGGGATATTGTATTATTAAGTAGATGATTTAATATGGTGGGAAATAGATAATTTTTAGGAAATAGAACAAGACTATATTCAAATAGATAAAATGTGTATTTTGAATATTAGATTCTTTTATGAATTGAGATAAGGGAAATTTTGGTTGCCTAAAGCCTGAAAATTATAAATATCAAATGTTAAATTGGAATATTGATGGGAAACTAAAAATTGGGAAAAAAATAATAACAGGATATGGATTGTTTATGAAGATTGAATGTAAAAAGTAGTTAAGATATGTATAAGCTAAAATTTATTGATAAATGTAATAATGATGTTTTTACTGAGTTGATATAATAAGAACTGTATTAGCTTAAATACAAGACAGTAGATGTTAAGGGAAAAAGAGAGGAAATATTTGATGTTGTAACTTGAGATTCGTACTAAAGATTTTTATATGTTATAGAACTATTGATTAACCCAGCCATCATGTTGCTTTTTAAATACTTAAATGTAAAATTGGAAAATTAATAAAATATTATTAAAAAACATTGCATAAATAAATAAATAAATAAATAGGTGCCTATTGAAAAAAAGATGAGACTTTCAATTTCATCATTATTACTATGTTCATTTTATAAACACACACAAATACCCCAGTGAATGCCTGCAGAAGCTCTACAATAATGATGTTTCTAAACAAACAAACAAAAATACCTCCCATAGTGTTGTAATGCAGCATTGCCTACAGCCAGGTATGTGGTTGCATTTTGTATCAATTTTTTTATTTTGTTCAGAAAATTAAAATACATCCAAAAGAAAAGAAAAATAATTAACAGATGCTCTGTTGTGGAGAAGAATTTTTCAACAATGGATGCTGCAGAGATATTTTCAAACTGTGATTTACAAACTGTGGAAATGAGAGGCAATTGTTGGGAAAGTTTCCAATTAAAAATCTAAGAAAAGGTTTCATTATTAAGAGCCAAACAAGGGTTCTTTGATCCTGGACAGATCAGAGATAATGATTGGGGTGATTTGTTGTAAATAAGAAGCAGTTGTAAACTTTCTATGAGTAAATTACAATAACAGACCGTTAAAGAGAAGACCTTGATTTTAACTTCGCTGTTGTTTAACCTGTTAGTTATTTTTCTCTCTCATATATGCAATGTATGACCGGTTAATTGGGTTGCAAAGTGATGTAGAAGCTTATAAATTTGGGGCCTGCTTTACAAGATGGGAAGCTATTATTGTTGCAATAGATTTGTCAGTGTTCGACTAGGGGAGATAATATGAGTTTTTGTATTTTGTTTCCTTTTGAACATATTTTTTTTCTGGTTCCCTTGGCTCATTTTTGTCCTTGGCCAGCCCAGAATGATGGCTTCTCTTAAGGGGTTGGGTGATCCATGCGCCAAAACTAGAGCAGTATACAAAAATGGTGAAAACAATCAAACAAAACTAACACAAACGCCTTGGCCACAGACTTTTGAGGCAGTAGATTGTTCCTTTCAGCTTGTGCATCCTGTCCGCAAATAATATTTTTTTTAATGTTTTCTTGGGTTAAAAAAAAACACCTGCCATGCAAATAAATTTGGGTTAAAATATCCTCCCCAGCGGGTTAACTTTTAATTATGGAAAGAAACGGGAAAAAAATGGCAGTGCGGTTCACTGAAGCGATGCAGGATTTCTTCCCTGGCCTCATTATCGGCAGTGAATATTAGAATGGATTCATTATTAATTAGTTCAATGCGCATTCATTTATTTTCCCTTTTTTCCCTCAGCTTTCTCCACTTCTTCCACTGTATGTTTTCTTTAAGGAGGAACAGCTAATTCAAGGACACCACTGCTAGCAGGTCAGTGTGTGCAAAATGGCGCCTGAGGTGTTTGAGGAAGCTCCTTTGTCCTCCTTACCAATTGGACAGTTTGAGAATTGGACAGTTTGAGAAGCAAACTGAAAAGGGGAGGGTTGCTGAAAGGGTCTACTCTTAAAACCAGAGAAGCTAAACTGCTTTAGCTTTGTTCTCTATGCCAGGGATCCTCAACCTTTTGGGCATCAGGGACCAGTTCCATGTAGAGAGGTTTTTCTGCGGACCGGAGGGTGCGTGGTTTTGTGTGTTGCGGATGGGGCTTTGCTTGCTTGTGTGGACCGGTTGCTGGCATGCCGTGGACCAGTAGTGATCCACGGACAGGGGGGTTGGGGACCCCTGTTCTATGTAATCCATCTGGTAAACTCACAAGATTTGTTTTTCTCGCCATGTATATGTATACATCCGAACTAGACTGTGTTGTTTCTCTGGGTCATATATGTGTGTGTATGTGGGTATATGTATGTGGGTATTTTTTTTTTTGTCATGCTTACGCAGTGTATATTGGAGGTGGTTACTCTTTGAGAGCTGTATGCAACGAAATCTCATTTTAATGTATGCTGATTAGTGTACATTTAAAGTGTCAGTAAAATTATTCTATTCTATTCTATTCTATTCTATTCTATTCTATTCTATTCTATTCTATTCTATTCTATTCTATTCTATTCTAGTCTAGTCTAGTCTAGTCTAGTCTAGTCTAGTCTAGTCTAGTCTAGTCTAGTCTAGTCCTCACCTTCTGAATGGGTGATAAATGGCACTCCATTTGTAACTATTTGTTATTGTGGCATTCTAATTCATGACAGTTGGACAAACTGGCCTATTTGGTTCAGTTTTGATTAATCACAAACCAACATAAAGTTCTCTGGAGCTGGGTCTTGAAGAAAGATTTGTTATTTAGTTCAACTGTGTTTCTACAAGGAGGAGATCCCATCAACAAGGTCCTGCAGCCTCTCTGTTGTCTTTGGAGACACATAAAAAAAAATCAGACTCTCTGAAGAGATGGTTGATTTCTGATAAACACATCCATGGAGATTTCTTGCTAAAAATATGGGCTATAGAAGTGGTTTCCTGCTATCGTCTTCTGGGATTTTGTAAATTTTTGGGTCTAGCCAACGAAGCTGGATTCTCTGGTAGTCTTCCACGTGACTCAGATCCAGCCTTGCTGAACTTTTTCAATGTGAGTGACATTTGGCTAAGTCTACTGTGGAGAATGTTTATGAAAATGTATTTATTGTTATCTGCGTTCCTGTCCTATCATCTAGACCAGGGGTCTTCAAACTTGGCCCTTTTGTGACTTGTGGACTTCAACTCCCAGAATTCCTCAGCCAGCATGCCTGGTTGAGGAATTCTGGGAGTTGAAGTCCACAAGTCACAAAAGGGCCAGGTTTGAAGACCCTTGGTCTAGATGATGGGAAGACAATAATTCTCTTTGTACATTATTCATTGTTGTGGGAAAATTCTGCTTGTATTCCTAGTTTGGTGGGGAATTCATTTTCAGTTCCAACAGCTCAGAATTTCTTTTCTTAGTGCCTCTATAACAGGGTTTATGAAATACTTTCCAACAATTGTGTGTGGTGGGGTTGTTTTTTTTTTACACCTTAGCTTTTCACTCCAAGGGGTTGTTTTACTTAACTATCTTGATTTCATGTCAATGTCAATTTCCATCTTTTATTTAGGCATGCTTTATCTTCTGATATGACTTTGAGTCTGACTCTGACTTTTACATTGTTTATAACCCTGTCAATTATTTATTGGGATGCAATGCTTTTAATTATTTTATGAAGTTTAGTTCTTTTAAGTTCTTTCGGATTGTGCTGGGCTGAATAATGAAAGCCGCCGTGAGCTGGTTGTGCTCAGATTGTATGTCACAGAAATGTGTTCAACAAACAAGGTACAAATTCCGTTCCTTTTATAGAAGCCCACCATGTTAAAAAAAATTGTAAAAAAACTTTTTCTGAGATTTGATGAATGAATGAATGAATGAACCTTTATTATCAAAGTATAACATGTATACAGTGAGATTGGCTGAGCCTCCCTCCGTGCCCTCCCCCACACACAACTCACAGTGACTACAAACCCCCAACTTATTACACCTTGTGAGCTAATTGCACAGCACGCCGGCCTCTCGGGTCTGTCATGCATAAAATTATTATGTCCCATTCAAGAGCCTGACAGCCCATGGATAGAAGCTGTTCTTCAGCCTGTTGGTACGGCTGGCTATGTTTCTATCTCTCCTACCCGATTGTAGGAGAGTAAAGAGGTACCGACCAGGGTGAGAGTCATCCCTGAGAATTTTCCTCACTCTTCCAAGGCAACGGGCCCTGGCGATGTCATCCAGTGGTGTCAGGGAACAGCCCACGATGTTTTGTGCCGTGCTCACCACCCTCTGTAATACCTTCCTGTCCGCGGTTGTCAGGCCAGCATACCAAACCACAATACAGTATGTGAGAATGCTTTCGATAGTAGACCGGTAGAAGAGGGTCATGAGTCGTCGTTCTACCCTGTTCTTCCGCCACACCCTAAGGAAGTGGAGTCTCTGTTGGGCCTTTCTGGCCACCTGGGCTGTGTTAATTTTCCAGGTAAGATCTTCACAGAGATAGATGTTTTATGATGTTTTATGAGAGGATTTATTTTGCATAAATGTATTATGGTCTTTGAAATTAGCAGTAGACAAATTGCAGCATTTTGAGACTGATGGGGTGTAATGAATAAGAGGTTGGACTGAGATTTGGTCCAAGTCCTTTAGCTGCAGAAGCTTTCCTGGGTGACTTTGGCCAATCGCTAGTTGAACTCCTTGTGAAGAAGGCGGGATGCATATTTAATAACGAATAAAATTCCATTGGGAATCACTAAGTAGCAACAATTGGCTACAGATCTGCAACAACATGGCTATAAAAACGGTTAGTATCCCTCCCTCCCTCCCTCCCTCCCTCCCTCCCTCCCTCCCTCCCTCCCTCCCTCCCTCCCTCCCCTTCCTTCCTTCCTTCCTTCCTTCCTTCCCCCCCTCTCTCTCTTTCCTCCCTCCCTCCCTCCCTCCCTTCAATATTAAAAGACAAAAAGGCTATTTCACAATCGATATCATTCCCTTACAATAGTTAAATCCACAGCTTTAATTAATATCCATACCATTCTTGAATTGGACTACATAGGGAAAAATTCAACAATCTACGCAGGAAACAAATTATCTATCTATATATGCTTCATGTAATAAGTCATTACACCACAGTTCTAGATGTGAGACCAGTTTTCTGCTTTTGGAAAGCACAGATATCTCCAGCTGTTAGGAAGCAACTTAAAGAGGGTTGAAGGCACTGATGGCTTCAGGCATCACGTATCCCCATTTATAAAATTAAGAAGCACAAATATTTATTCAGCCCATCCCTCATCCCTCATTCTGGAATGTAATTGTTTGAAGTCGTTGTAACACCAGCGCTTTCTTGAACTAAATGTGGCCATTTATAACAATTCACACAAAATAAACAATTCTGTGATTTTGCATACCAATTATATGCACGTGATCGTCAAAGCCTAGACCAAACCTGTGGCAGGACAGAACTGTAGAGTTGGAAGGGGTGTTAATCCAGTCCTAGCCTTAGTGCATGGTTGACTAGACCATCTCTAAGAGATGACCATCCAGCCTCTATTTGAAGATCTCTGGCAAAGAAGATCTTAGCACTTCAAGTGGCAGCCTGTTCCATTGGCTGATAGCTCATACAGCCAGGACACTCCTCCTGATCTCTAGTCCAAATGTCTTTCCATTTTATTGTAACTCACCAGTTCTCCTTCTGCCCCCAGGAACAATAGGAAATAAGTCAATCCCGTCTTCTCCGTGTCAATGCTTCAGCTATTTGAAGACTGCTAGTCAAATTCTCTGCAAGCTAAATATAACCTTTTAACTGTTCTTTTAACTGTTGCACAGAGAATTTAGCTTTAGCTTCTTCATAGCCCTCCTCAAACTTGCTCCAATTTGTCCCAGTCCTTTTTTTAATGGTGGTGCCCAGATCTTGACAGAGGTCTCTAATTGAGACCTGACCAAAGCAGGGCAGAACGGAACAATTGATTTGACTGATTAATTGATTATGTGCCATCAAGTTGGAACTGACTCTTAGTGACCATGTACATAGACATTCTCTGAAACAGTATGTCCCTAACTTGGTCCCTTAGGTCTTCTAATATTGCATCCTTCATGGAACAAAGACTTCCTATAATCTGGACTCTTAATGTGCCCCAAGATAGTATTTGTCTTTTTAGCAGCTGCATCACACTTCAGGCACAGGACATGATTGATGATTGATTGATTATGACTTGTGCTCAAAAAGGATTCCTTTCATGTCAAGCCAGGTGTGCACCTCATTTTGCTTTTCCTAGGGGAGATGCAAATAACATGTGTTCTTTTAAAGCAAAGGAATGCTTAGATATTCCTCTGTTCCTAAAGTCTTAGGAAACTATTTCTATCCTGGGGAATTTCTAATTTCTGACTGCTTTGATTTTCTTCAACAAATGCTATCAACATTGCCAAACACCCATTGAAATATGACCCACTGATTGATATTTGATTAAATTGGAATAAATTAGTGCATGATAAGAGTAAGAAATAGAAATGCGTGGCACTATTAATCTTATTTTTTTTAATCTGTTTTGTCAAGGGAAAAAAATGAAGTATGTCTAGAAATTGCACATAAGCTGGCCTATTTTTTTAGAACTTCCCTGGAAACAAGGGAGATTTATTTCTTTAAGCCTAAAGGCCAGAATAATTGAAACTAACAAATATCCATCAGTTTTGCATAGTGGGAAATTCAAGTGAATAGAGGGAGATTCATTGGTTGGGAGATTTTTAATTTATGATGAATGAGTCACTTGATGGATTGCACAAATTCCTCCATTAAAGACTGCAGTTATAATATTCAGAGTTGGTATGCAGAATTGGTATGCATTTTTAGATCTTACTATGCCTTCTCTCTTGATAGGAAGGAAGGAACAACCATTTCTATTTTTTTCTTAGGTTTGTAAAGTAAAACTTATATTTGATTTCCTTGTTTGTTCAAACATTTATAAACCACAGGGGCATTTATATGTCACCACCATTCCTCGTGACTTCAATAGCATATCCATGACTGTCTGGCAAAAAAATAAATAAAAAAAAGAGATGCTTTGTCACCAATTCTTCCTTGATCTTTTATTTTTTTAAAAAACACTTTCCTACGCTATCCCATTTTTTCTTTCAAGGCTCCACCAGCCTAGCTCCTCAAGATATTTTGGCTGGCAGCTAAGTTTTCATCTGATGCCTCTTTGGTTTTGAGTTTCATTCTCCATGGAACAGATATTGGTTGAAACTAACATCACTTCTTCCCTGTTATCCCATGAAATCACTTGGCAAAGGTCACATCCATCTTTGTTCAGGTGACCCGGAGAACACAGATAAACCTCCAAGGCAGGGGACCTTGGTGTTGCTTGTTTTCTTGCAGATGTTTCATTACTCAAACTAGGCAACATCATTAGTGTTAGTAAGGAGTGCTGTCTGCTGTCAGACCTCTAAGTGGCCTCAACGACTCTCAGAGAGAGTGTTAATGACCAGACGATTGCAAGGAATATAAATCCTTCCCTCCTCCACCATTCAGCCAGAACTGAAGAAGCTTCTTCAGTGGAAGCATTCAAACAAAGAAAAGTTAATTATATTCACCGAAGAAGTGTTATTTCTAAGATTTGGCTTTTCCTTACTGGATATAGGGGGAAGGTCCTTAAACACCTGAACCAGGTCATCCAAAGCACTTCTGGAGTTGCGTTCCAGCATTTGTGGGACAACCTTGATGAACTGAAGAGTTACAAGGAAGATCCTCCCTAAAACCTCACAGTATTTATCTAGCAGTTATGCTATCAGCGTGCTTTAGTCCGGCAAGATTCCTGTCTACAGTCAAGCAACAGTAAACGTATCTCTCTGAACAGCTCATTCTGTTGCTCATGGTTCCTTTTGCCTGACGTTTGGCTTGTTGGCAGTTGCCTAAAACGAGTAGTCATCCTTTCCAAACAAAATCTTCTTTAGCAAGATTTATTGAGTAGAGGAGAGGGAGTTACATACATTCCAGCAATTGAAGAAGCTTCTTGGATGAGAAACGTCTTCAAGGAAAAAACAACAAGAAAGTCCAGTTGCCTTTTGCAAAAGCACCTTTGAGACAACCATGACCAGGATGACTGAGAATCTCCATAGACATCCATCTCTAAAATATAGCATCTGAGATGACATGAACGTGAAAGATAATCAGTGACATACATATCCATGAACCTGACCAGCAGTTCAGCAGGAGGTTGCCATTGTCTTCTTTTGAGTTGACTTTTTGAGCTTCATGGGCATCAGCTGGCCATATACTAACCAGGCAGGCCCAACTTTGCTTAATGACTGAAACTAGAAACGGTTGGCCAGATATTCCCATGTGTTCAGGTTTTATTTACATGCAGATTTATACCGTGTGGGAAGTCAGTCCCCCAGAGAAGGAAATATTAAAAGAGCAGGAAAATATATTTCCTCAAAGGAACTTAAAGAGGCAGAAAAGCATGCCAAGTTTTCCTTGATAGCCCCAGGTCTCCCTCCCCCAAGCAGAAACCAGCTCTATAGAAATGCAGATGTAAACCATCAGGAAGGTTGAAGCTAGAAGCTTAGGAAGACAAAGACTCATAAAATCTACATACCCCACCCAAACTCTAAGACAGGACATAATAAGATTAACACAAAGATACCAAAGGACACACTCAGACTCAGGTCAAAGTTCATGCCACAGGAACAACTCAAAACAAAAGGCTCCAGAGGGTATAAAAACCCACTCCCTACATGTGCTCACTCTCTTCTTCTGCCAGAGCCATTTTTCTGTCTGGCTCTCCTCTTCAATAAACTGCAATCTTCTTTCTAAAGCAGTCGCCATGTTGTTTATCCCCGGTTTGGACTGAACCATGATGAAGTCTTTTCTTCCAACAACCGCTTGTACAGTAGTAAGCCTATCAACTGCCCTGTCTCCATCTTCACAAACTTGTATGCAAAAGTTCCCCATCTTCAGTCTTGAAAAATATTTTTTTTTTAAAAAAAGCAAAGGAGTGATGCGTTCAGGAAAACCTCTCACTCCTTTGATACCGTGGTTCTCTTTCTTTTCCTTGAGACAGAAATCATCGCAGCTTCCTAAGCAGGGATGTCTCAAGTTGCGTCTCTAGCATTTGCAGTTAAATAACTTTTGAAAGTAATTTTCAGAATTATTTTTGCCTTGCAGAGCTGCTGCGTCAGAGTAAATCACCAGGGGTTGCAGAGCAGTGGCTGATAATGCAGCTTTACGTACTTAGATTAAAGTGGAAATAAGGAGGCAAATGAACGACAGAAACTAGGAGACATTTTGTGGAACTATAGGCCATTTCAATTTACGAGCATCTTTGCCTCAGATTGTAACTATTAATGTCTGAAATTCCTTATTGATGCATTAAAAAAAATTAATTTTCTTCCTCACATTTTAAAGTATATTTGCATGCCCAACACACGCAGACTGCAGAAGAATTAAGATTAACAACTCGGAAAAAAAGCAGAGACATAGTCCTGTTACTTGGAAAATATTTCAACAGCAACAGCCAAATAAATGATCTCTACATGGGAAAGCAACAACTGAAGAATTTTGCAAAGGAAAATCTGATTTAAAAACACAACATATTTAAAAGGACACAGGGTGAGGGGGGTGAGGGAAAATGGTAAAAAAGCATTTTTTTGTCAGCCTGGAATGGGAAAAACATTGCAAAACTTTGAACGAATCCTATTTAACACAGCATAATATTTGCAGTGACTCACAGGATTGTGTTAAAATTGATAAAAAAACTTGTTGCAGCAAGATTGTTTGCTAATGCAGGCTCTGTACTCTGAAGAGGTCCTTACCTTCTAGTTTTTAATAGAGGCCACAGTGTAAATGTTGGCTCTTTAAGATACAGAAAGGACAGTGGTTTTGCTGGTAATAACCGAGCTCAGCTTACTTTTTTAATCTGAAGTCTTAAAGTCACCCGAGTTGAAATTTAAGGAATTTTGGACCTGGAAAGACTCCAGCAAGCAAGATATTTTAGGAACCAAGACAGGTGTGCTTACGAAAGAGAACTTGCAAGGGTTTGCATTTCAGGGCAAACGTCCTTAGAGATTCATTTAAAAACTCATATATCCAGAGCCATAAAACGAAGCTATTTTGTAAACTGGTTGGATGTAAATGGGTAAAAAACGCGAGCGCTGAAATGCGCACAACACAGGCCGAGCGTAGGAATTCCGTTACTATGGTAACCAAGCCAATGTAGCACTGCCATGCCTCTGCAGGGTGGGGTGGAGAGCCTGGGATGAAAATGCTTAAAACTCTAACGATTTTCTTTTTTCCACCAACTAATGAAATAACAAGAGGAAATGGCAAAAAAAATGAGGTCAGTAATGCATGTTGGCACCCCGGAAACTTGAAAAGTGGAGCAGAGAATTTTAATTCCGATACGATCTTTTGGAAAATACAAACCAAGACTACGGAGAACACGTTAAGGTCAATGGAACTAAGTTTATTTTGAGGCGGAAAATGTAACCAGGAATAGACTAATGTTCTCATCAAAGGCTTCCGTGCACTTCAAATACATCAAAGTCTACCCAGCAGCTTGAACATTCAGCCAAAAGTTACTCAATGACAGGCGCACATCTGCATGTTTGCAAGGAAGTAAGAAAAATTCTCCTGGATCAAGTCAAAATGTAGCTCGGAGTTTGGGGCCGCCCACCCTTTTTCTGCAAGTAGGCATACCAATAAGATCTAAGATTCCCACATGCCTGAAGCCTTACGGGAGTTGGGGTTCTCACCTGCAATCACGCAGGATCTTGTGCAAGTAGAGTAGGCTCTACTAATGTTTTACATAAGCACACACACACACACATGCACCATTTGACACCCCTCAGCTGCCTCGAACAAAAGTAATCCTTCCAGGCAAGATTCTCAGAGGGTCACCTTTAAGATTTCCAGAAATGAAAGAGAGATTTGCCAGAATTTCAGCAACTAATGTAATAGCAATAGCACTTAGACTTATATACTGCTTCACAGTGCTTTATAACCCTCTCTAAGTGGTTTACAGAGTCAGCATATTGCCCCCAACAATCTGGGTCCTCATTTTACCAACCTCGGATGGATGGAAGGCTGAGTCAACCTTGAGCCGGTCAGGATCGAACTGCCAAACTGCTGGCAGTCAGCAGAAGTAGCCTGCAGTACTGCATTCTCACCACTGCGCCACCACTGCTAAAGAATGAGCATGCCCTTCCTGCTGTCCTGGATGAGATAGATACAGTACAGGTAGTTCTTGACTTATGACCGCAATTGAGCCCAAAATTTCTGTTACTGAGACATTTGTTAAGTGAGTTTTGCCTCATTTTATGACCTTTCTTGCCACAGTGGTTACGTGAATCACTGCAATTGTTAAATTCGTAACATGGCTGTTAAGCCAATCTGGCTTCTCCATCGACTTTGCTCATCAGAAAGTTGCAAAAGGGGATCATATGACCCCGGGACGCTGCATCCGTCACAAAGATGTGCTATTTACCATGCATCCGAATTTTGATCACATGACCAAGGGGATGTTGCAAGGGTGGTGGGAAAAATGGCCATAAGTCACTTTTTTCAGTACCATTGTAACTTGGGAGGTCAATGGAACTAAATAAACTGTTGCAAATTAAGGACTAGCTGTAGATGGAATTGGAGAGAGGGTGTCCTTCAAATGACCTGGCCCTATACCACATAAGGCTTTGTAGGCCATGTTGGAAACAGCTTGGGGGCTGGATACAAACCTTTTGGGCAGCAGTATTAGAGGGATCCACCTGATATTCAGTTTTATCCAGCCAAGGTAGTATAATCCCCGCCTCTATCTCTTTCTTATTCTTCCTCCTAGAGCAGGGGTCTTCAAACTTGGCCCTTTTATGACTTGTGGACTTCAACTCCCAGAATTCCTCAGCCAGCGTGCCTGGCTGAGGAATTCTGGGAGTTGAAGTCCACAAGTCATAAAAGGGCCAAGTTTGAAGATCCCTGTCCTAGAGCTTCAGTGTGCATGGCCAACATTTCCACACACACACCTTTCCCTTTTTGAACGCTTAGGCTTTTTTAGAAGTTAAAATCAGCATAGAAAACCTTACAAAGACTTTATCTGGTTTTGTTTACTGTTGAATTTGATCTTTCAAAACACTAGCACTTTGGAAGAAGAAGGAGAGAGTGGTTTTAGCAGCAACTCTAGCCCCTCAGAAGTTGGATTTGTACTCCTTGAGATCTTCTTTTTGTATCAATGAAATCCTTCCTTATCCCCTTGATGTTGAAATCCTAATTTTGGTCAGAAAGTCTTTGCCCTAATGTATATAAGAATATCTTCTTCTTCTTGTGCCATATCCATTATCGGACGTTGGTGATCACGTTGGCGATCCTGTTTTTATCAGCAGCCGCACGAAAAAGTGCTGTTGAGTTTTGTCCAAACCAGTCCCTTAGATTTTGAAGCCATGATGTTCTTCTTCTGCCTGGACCTAGTTTGCCTTCAATCTTTCCCTGGAGGATTAAATGGAGTATGCCGTATTTTTCTGGGTGTCGCATCACATGTCCGAAATATTCCAACTTTCGTTTTTTAATTGTTTTGATGATTTCCCTGGGCTTCCCCAGGCGGCTTAAAACCTCCTCATTTCTGATCTTGTCCACCCAGCTTATACGTAACAGCCGCCTGTAAATCCACATTTCAAATGCTTCTAGTCTCTTCAGGTGGCCTTCTGTCAGAGACCAACTCTCTACTCCATAGAACAGGATAGAAAAAACATAGCATCTGACAAGCCTGATTTTCAATCTTAGGCTTATGTCGTGACTGCAGAAGACCTTTTTCATTTTGAAGAATGCTGTTCGAGCTTTCTCTATCCTTGTCTTTACTTCAGCGGTCATGTCCCAGCTTTCATGTAAATTGGAACCGAGGTGCGTGATCCTTATATACTGATTCTAAATATAAAAAAAATAGCTACGGAGATTCTCAGTCATCCAGGTCATGGTTGTCCCAAAGGTGCTTTTGCAAAAGACAACTGGATTTTCTTGGTTTTTTCCTTGAAGATGTTTCTCATCCAAGAAGCTTCTTCAATTGCTGGAATGTATGTAGCTCCATCTCCTCTAACTCAATAAATCTTGCTAAAGAAAAATCTGGGAAATTAACTTTTCTTTGTTTGAATGCTTCCACAATAAAATGCATTCTATTTTGTTAAATGGAAGGAAAAAAAGGTAAACTCTAGCTTCCACGGAAGTCTGGAAATTCATTAATAACATACTCTTTTCTAAAGCAAATTTAAAAGCTTACAGTTATTCTAAAATATGTGTACCATATTCTGAAGGAGGAAATTCAATAAACTTGTTGCTATTTGTAGCATTCCAAGTACGCAATATTTGAATTTTCTGTGCTTTTTTCAATGGAGTGTTAAGCTTCTCCAAAGGGTGCTATCCTCCCTTGAATATATTTGAATACATTAACTCCAATTAGAAGTGAATAGAAGGAATAATTTCAGACTGAATTATGTTGATAGATGTGTAAGGAGAGTTTCTTGCACTTCTATCCATAACAACAGAAAAAATATGAAATCTACATAGGGGGGGAAAAAAGGATGGTCAGTCCGTGAACAGTTGCTGCTTGATTAACAAAAGGCCAATCTAGTTCTAACAGCATCCATATTTTACATACACAGCCAGGCATCCATATTCAAAAAAGATAAATAGAAAATCAAGATATTACCCTGAATAATTGAAGGTGTTATTGTTTGCAAGAATAGCGTGCGTTGTATTTCGTGCAAATCCCATGAGAGATTTGTAGGGAATGCAAGCATTGTAGGTTAAGTTGGAAATAATAAAAAAAAATCCTTATGAGACTTTTCTGTATCGTTCTGAAGAAATAACAGAATAATAGAGTTGGAAGGGACCTTGGAGGTCTTCTAGTCCAACCCCTGTTCTGGCAGAAAATGCATAAGGCTAAAGTGCTGACTGAAGTTGAAGCTGATGTTTTCATGCCCTTAAACATAGGAGCTCCAGAAAAAAGAGCAATCTGATCTTCAAGGTGTTGAGGATTTATGTCTCAAAGAGAGCCAGAGGTCAATCATAATAGAGCTGGAAGGGACCCTGGAGGTCTTCTAGTCCAAGCCCCTGCTCAAGCAGGAGACCCTATACCACGGGTCGGCAACCCGCGGCTCCGGAGCCGCATGCGGCTCTTTGATGCCTTACCTGCGGCTCCGGAGCCTCCTCCGCCATTTTGGCGGGCGGGCGCGCGCATGCGCGGGCGGGTGCGGGGGGGTGCGCGTGCGCAGGTGCGCACGCGCGAACGGCGCATGCGCACGCGTGAACGATGCACGCGCACGCGCGAACGGCACGCGCATGCACGGGTGCACGGGTGCGCATGCGCGGGTCCGCGGGCGCGCGCGCATGCGCGAACGGGGCCGCGCGCATGCGCAGGTGCGCGCGCATGCGCGAACGCGCGGCTCCCAGCGTTTTTTTTTTTTAAGCTAAATGGGTCCGTGCGGCTCATCCGAAGTTTCGGATGGCCGACCCATGCCCTATACCATTTCAGACAAATGATTGTTCAATCGCATCTCAACAACTTCCTGTGTTGGAGCACCCACAACTTCTGGAGGCAAGTCATTTCACTGGTTAATTGTTCTCACTGTCAGGAAATTTGTCTTTAATTCTAGGGTGCTTTTCTCCTTGAATACTTTCCATCTGTTGCTTCTTGTCTTGCCTTCTGGTACTTTGGAGAATAAGGTGATCCCCTTCTTCTTTGTGGCAGCCCCTTAGATACTGGAACACTGCTATCATGTCAGCCCTAGTCCTTCTTTTCATTAAACTAGAGATGCCCAATTCCTGCAACCGTTCTTCATATGTTTTAGCCTCCAGTCCCCTAATCATCTTTGTTGCTCTTCTCTGCACTCTTTTCAGAGTCTCAACATCTTTTTTACATTGTGGCGACCAAAACTGGATGCAGTATTCCAAGGGGTGGTCTTACCAAGGCATTATAAAGTGGTACTAACACTTCACATGATCTACATGGATTTGTCCACAAACCCTTGGAAGAATCAAGAGGAACTTTGGGCCTTATTTTTATAGCAGAAGGGAAAATCTGAAACTCAGCCTTATATATGCTCCACCCAGAAACTGCATGAAGCCACTCCAGAGCAGCTCCAAAATGGCTGTTCCCAATAGCCTGGGTGTCAGCTCAGCACGGTGGCTGGGGAATTCTGGGAGTTGAAGTCCACAAGTCTTAAAGTTGCCAAGGTTGAGAAACATCGCCTTTGCTCAGGGCTCTTCAAACTTGGTCCTTTTATGACTTGTGGACTTCAACTCCCAGAATTCCTCAGTCCACAAGTCCTAAAAGGGCCAAGTTTGAAGAGCCCTGCCTTAGAGCTTTTGCACGAGGGAAAAAGCGATGACAGCATTTAGCCAACCTTGGTTGTTCTCAAAATACTTAACTGGAAGCCCTCTGTCTCAGAAAGGAATGAACCATTTTCCTTGCGAGTGTTCCAGACAGGAAATCAACAACAGTAAATTAACAACACCTATGTAATTATAAACAGCTACTGTATTCTCTCCTTCTGCCTTTACATTGACACATTTTCTTCCTCGGTGAAAAATAAGGTGCTGTTAAAGTATTTTCCTTCCTGATGGCACAGTTCGCTAGAAAACTGTCAAAGGAATGTTCACAGCAGTGCAAAGAGTTCCCTGAAGGAGTATCAGTTGAACTGGGTGTTAGCATTTGAATGTCTGATGCAAAAAGAAAGAAGAATCGAGCAGTGGCGGAGAACTGGAGCAGAACATTTTTTTAGATGCCAGGCAGAAATGATACAGAAATTGTACTGAATCATATTCTTGGTGCATTTTGCCCTTAACAGTTTGACTGGCCATGATTTTTGGAAGGACCTTTTCCCATTTTTATCTAGAATTGCTCTGGTTGAAACGCCTATGGAGCTTCTCAGTCACCCAGGTCTTGGTTGTCCCAAAGGTGTTTTTTCAAGAGGCAACTGGACTTTCTTTGTTTTTCCTTGAAGAGGTTTCGCTTCTCATCCAAGAAGCTTCTTCAGTTCTGACGGAACTGAAGTCAGAACTGAAGAAGCTTCTAGGATGAGATTCAAGCAAAATAAAGTCCAGTTGCCTTTTGAAAAAGCACCTTTGGGACTCGGGTTGAAATCAAGCAACTTTTAAATGCAAGCCTGTTTTTCTACCAAGGACCTATAGTTCTTCCTCGTTTCAGGAAATAATGTGATCCAGTTCAGAAGCACAACCTCATATATTTTCTTAACACCAAACACTGAACCAAGAAGAATCCTGATGAACTTCTCGTTGTTGATGGCAGCATTTTAGCAGCAGACTGGAGCAATAAATCTCATTAAGCTTCCGAAGCAGCTTCACAGTCTCCAGATGACGTAGTAAAATAATAATTAAAAAACGTGTTGCATTCTGAAGAGGCAATCTTCTGGATCTACAAATTACTTGAGGCTATTTAATGCCTTGTGAGCACGGCTTATTTTTTTTACCTGAGCAAGAAATCTCTCACTGAATTTCTCCGTGGCAGAAGTCCACGAACTTATGTTTGGTCTACCAACAATATTTTTGAGGCCAAGATAAATCCCTCCCCCCTCTCCGTGATGGGGTGTGTGGAATTTTTCAGCCAATTTTTGGAGGGATTTCGAAGGAGTCAAGGCAAAATCGGTGCTTTAAATCTTGCAAGATCTTAGGGCTTCCGTTTTGTTCCTTAAATCCCCTGAAAACATCACAAAAAGGAGTCGTGTCCCTGTCCACTTTTGTCCTGAACATTCCACGCAAAGCCTGTTGAGGCCCTCAAGCCAACAGAAGATGGCTGCTCCTTTTTGTGTCTAAGGGCTCCCAGGAGAAATGATTAATGGCTTTGCTCAGACTAGGTCCCGTCAAGTAAAATCTCTTGCAGTGAGCTTTTGCTTCAGCTCTCATGAAACAAAGTCATTTTCAGGAGAACACTGCTGGCTTAAAAAGACACATCCATACTTAGGTCTTCTCTCCTATCCATAAAAAACCCAAACTCAAACCACAAGTAGGTGCCTTCCTTCCTTCCTTCCTTCCTTCCTTCCTTCCTTCCTTCCTTCCTTCCTTCCTTCCTTCCTTCCTTCCTTCCTTCCTTCCTTCCTTCCTCTCTCCCTTCCTCCCTCCCTCCCCTTCCTCTCTCCCTTCCTTCCTCCTTCCTCCCTTCCCTCTCCCCCCTTCCTTCCTTCCTTCTTTCCTTCCTCCTCTCCTTCCCTCCCTCCCTCCATCCTCCCTCTCTCCCTCCTCCTCCTCCTCCTCCCTCCCTTCCTTCCTTCCTTCCTCCCTCCCTCCCTCCCTCCCTCCCTCCCTCCCTTCCTTCCTTCCTTCCTTCCTTCCTTCCTTCCTTCCTTCCTTCCTTCCTCCCGTTGCAAATTTGCCATGCTGGAGCAGTGTTGCCTCAGCCTTTCACTTGTAATTATCCTCACTTTCCTGGAGGAACGGTTTAAACCCATTCAAGTCTTCTTTTTCTGATGTAGATGAAGACAAGGTGTTGCTTGGATCTTATCATCACAGTCTGATAATGGTGAAAGAATCAGAGAAAGTCTGTAAAAGAAAAATGGAAGGTTTTCTTTTGAGTAGTATAGCTTGGCCTGGCCCTCAAAGAATATTCTTTAGTCATCCAGCAGTTTCTGGAAGTTCAAACTAGGGCTACCCTACCCTAGCCAGCCTTGGTCAAACATAAGAAGCTAAGCAGGGTCAATTAATACTTGCATGGGAGATCTTTAGGAAACATCAAGTGGTAAACTGGGAGAGAAAATCAACTATTCTAGAGAGAAAGAAATTGTAAACCACTTTCATACTTTTACCAAGAAAATTATGTACCTGTGTTCGGAGTCATTAGGAGATGAGCTTAACTTGGAAGATTTATTCGTTCAAATGTTTTAAAAAAACATACCTTGTAAAGGTTTTGCAGTATCAACCAGTTCTCTGTTAGTGTGTCACTCCTATAGCTTACAGGGAGGTGCTGTTTAATTTAAGCATTTTGTCACATTGGAACAAACTTTTTCCTCATTTCCCCCCCCCCCACTTAAATCAACACTCATATAAAGTAGTCCACTTATATCTGGAAGCCATAGTCTATGCTTAGAAAATGCATAATTATATGCGTTTTAAAAAATGCCGTTATCATTTCTTTCCAGAAAAGCCATAATTAATTATTTTCTCTTCTCAACCCTCAAACAAAACTGAAGAGGGGAAAAAAAGAAAAAGAAAACTTATTTGAGCAAACGTATAGCCTGCCTCAACCGCAGTTCTAATTATCCACATTTTCTTATCTGGAAAACATTTCTTATCTCAAAGAGGAACAGTTGCCCCGATCATATTGCAACCTACTGCATTATGGGTAATGAACAAGCAGATAATTGTTCCTCCACTTCATAACACTTAATTCTCAGTGGGCCTTTAAAAAAAACAAACAAAAAAACAACAACCAGTGACAACAAATCGTAGTGTCAGTGCACTGTTTTTAGAGTGGGGCTTTGTGAGAGGTGTTTGAAATGCATACAGGACCACAGATGGGGACTGCAGCCAAGAAATTAAAAGACGCTTGCTCCTGGGGAGGAAAGCTATGGCAAATTTAGACAGCATACTAAAAAGCAGAGACATCACCCTGCCAACAAAAGTGTGTATAGTCAAGGCCATGGTTTTCTCAGTTGCAATGTATGGCTGTGAAAGTTGGACCATAAGAAAGGCTGAACGCAAAAGAATTGAGGCCTTTGAACTATGTTGCTGGAGAAAACTCCTGCGAGTCCCTTGGACTGCAAGGCGATCAAACCGGTCAGTCCTAGAGGAGATCAACCCTGACTGCTCTTTAGAAGGCCAGATCCTGAAGTTGAAACTCAAGTACTTTGGCCACCTAATGAGAAGGAAGGACTCACTGGAGAAGAGCCTAATGCTGGGAAAGATTGAGGGCAATAGAAGAAGGGGACGACAGAGAATGAGGTGGCTGGATGGAGTCACTGAAGCAGTAGGCGTGAGCTTAAATGGACTCCAGAAGATGGTAGAGGACAGGAAGGCCTGGAGGAACGTTGTCCATGGGGTCGCAATGGGTCGGACACGACTTCGCAACTAACAACAACAACAGGATCTTTGCATTGCTGTCCACTCTCCATGCATTCTGGTTATCAGAGGGATTTGTGTAAAAAAGTCCTTCCTTCCTTCCTTCCTTCCTTCCTTCCTTCCTTCCTTCCTTCCTTCCTTCCTTCCTTCCTTCCTTCCTTCCTTCCTTCCTTCCTCCTCCCTCCCTCCTCCCTCCTCCATTCCTTCCTTCCTTCCTTTCCTTCCTTCCTTCTTCTTCCCTTCCTTCCTTCCTTCCTTTCATTCCTTCCTTCCTTCTCCTCCATCTCCATTCTTTGTTTCCCTTCCTTCCTCCTTCCTCCCTCCATCTATCTATCCATCCATTCTTGTTCCCTTCCTTCCCTCCCTCCTCCCTCCCTCCCTCCTCCCTCCCTCCCTCCATTCTTTGTTTCCTCCCTCCCTCCCTCCCTCCCTCCCTTCCTTCTCACTGGAATGGAACTGAAGTAACTTCAGAACTTGTGTATAGGTCTGTGACAGTTTGCTTGCTTGCTTGCTCATTTGCTTATTTATTATGAAATTTATTTGTCACTTTCCTACAGCTGAATTCTAGATTAGTGCTGGAACTTGGGTGGAAGCAAAAGGAAACATGTTTTCTTGATGCAGTTTTGTTTAATGAGGGCCTCCATCATTGACTCTATCACTTTTCACACGAAAACTGCACCTTGCAGTAATCAGTTCTCCTAATCAGCCCCTGATAAAATCTGGCACTTATGTTGACAGAATCATAAAGTACATTAAGGCTGTAAACCTAAATATACTGGCAAGGGAATGTCTCCCACTGAAAACCGAGAAGTACATCTGACTAAAAATACTCAAGAGTTATACTAAAAGCAACACACTCTGTCTAATCCCAGTGGCTCACTTTTGAAGCAAAACATTCATTTAATATTTTTTTTTTTTGGCTTGTGGAACAAAGCAGCACCCAACAGTGAATAGTGGTTAGAGGTTGGGGGTGATCTGATCCACAACCCTGGACTTTCTTGGAAACTTTGGACAAATCTGTGTTTCTCCCTTCAATTTCCCAGTGATTAAATGAGATCAGGGAGAAAGCTCTGCCTAGATCACCTTGAGAGGAAAGGGAGGCGAGAAATTTAATAATGTGTGAACATCTTCTCAACCTCCTCTTCCCAATTAACATACATCATCTAGTTCCAACTACTCTGCTTTGCTTGGGTGGAGAAAAAAAACAAAAAAAAAACAACCTCAGGTCCAGGCTATAAAATGGTTTCACTCTTCTGCTATTTCCGCAAGACAGAAGTAATAAATCTAGCAAACAAGACATTTCATTCTGATAAATGAAGCCGCTAATAGTAAATACCAGCTATTCCAAATGAGGTAGAAATTCATTAAAGGATACCCTGAGTTAGAGAGCATTCATGCTGGGAATTGTTTCTTTGCCGTGGTCTCTTCCTTATTGTTTTACACTTTATGCTCTCTCTCTCTCACACACACCCATCCTGACAGTTAGAACAATTAGCCAGTGGAGCAAACTGCCTCCAGAAGCAGTGAATGCTCCAACACTGGAAGTTTTTAAGAAGAGATTAGTCAGCCATTTGTCTGAAATGGTATAAGGTTTCCTGCCTGAGCAGAGAGTTGGACTAGAAGATCTCCAAGGTCCCTTCCAACTCTGTTATTCTATTCTATTCTATTCTATTCTATTCTATTCTATTCTATTCTATTCTATTCTATTCTATTCTATTCTATTCTACTCTACTCTACTCTACTCTACTCTACTCTACTCCACTCCACTCCACTCCACTCCACTCCACTCCACTCCACTCCATTCCATTCTATTCTATTCAGAAAAGTCGTAAAATGGGGCAAAATTCACTTAACAAATGCTTCAGAACAGAAATTGTGGGCTCAATTGTGGTTGCAAATTAGGACTACCTATATATGAATGGGGTAATTAGAATTGGCTTGAAATAACCTCTTTGTCACCTCAGAGAGAAGGAGATTTGTGCTGTTGTCACACTAGAATTTCCAGAAAGTTTCTGAAACATAAATCTTTAGGAGCAGACTTGTTCACTTCTGCTGGTCTTTAGGAATGTATATGGGATGTGTTAGAATATAGTTTTCTCCCTGCCTCCCAAAAGCCAATTTTTCTTTCCTTTTTTTATTACTACTTTTGTTGCAGAGCTTCAAGAAACACAGCCCCATTCATTTGGCACCTGAATCCCAGAAAGCTTCTCTGAAACGTGTTTTATTTCTAGCAATATTCTGTCTTGAGACAATCTGACTCTGAGATACAATTCAGACTGCATTTTCCCGGGAGTTCTGTGCCATTTAACAGCAAAATTAAAGTAGATGGAAATGTTAAAAAGAGGATATTTAAGTTGCTGCTAGGAAAGAACATGGCTGCCATTTCGCATATTAAAGGATAACAAATGTCACCACAAAATAAATGTTGTCTGCTAACGGGCTAATATTTGATCAGGGGGATGAGCTATTCTGCAAATGACAAAAGTGACACCAGGCTTCCAACTCTGGGGGAGCTGGTTAAAAAAGATAAAATTCAAAGCCAAACATAATGAAAGAGCTTGTCTTTGTTGACACTGGATTACTAAAATCTAAAGAGAATGGGAGAAAATAACTTTTATGGTAGAGCTGTTACCATAAGTGAAGTGACTAGACCTAAGAAGCTAACTTTCTTCTCTTTTTCCTTTTAGTTCTTGTTTGTTTCTTCTTCTTCTTCTTCTTCTTCTTCTTCTTCTTCTTCTTCTTCTTCTTCTTCTTCTTCTTCTTCTTCTTCTTCTTCTTCTTCTTCTTCTTCTTCTTCTTCTTCTTCTTCTTCTTCTTCTTCTTCTTCTTCTTCTTCTTCTTCTTCTTCTTCTTCTTCTTCTTCTTCTTCTTCTTCTTCTTCTTCTTCTTCTTCTTCTTCTTCTCCCTCCTCCATCTCCTCCTCTTCTCCATAAACCCAACTCCCTTCTAGCACTGATGATGTTCCCTAGTTGGGTCATGAACCATCCATTTTACTGTCTAATATGCAGAACAGATTCTTCTTCTTCTTCTTCTTCTTCTTCTTCTTCTTCTTCTTCTTCTTCTTCTTCTTCTTCTTCTTCTTCTTCTTCTTCTTCTTCTTCTTCTTCTTCTTCTTCTTCTTCTTCTTCTTCTTCCTTCTTCTTCCTTCTTCCTTCTTCCTTCTTCCTTCTTCTTCTTCTTCTTCTTCTTCTTCTTCTTCTTCTTCTTTCTTCTTCTTCTTCTCCTCCTCCTCCTTCTCCTCCTCCTCCTCCTCCTCCTCCTCCTCCTCCTCCTTCTTCTCCACCTTCTCCTTCTCCTCCTCCCTTCCAAGCAGATTTCTTTATTGTTCTGCATCTATAGACAGAATTCTATCAGATTAAGCATTCTACTATATACATCTGCAATATACTCTATGAGGGAGGGGCTGTCTTCACCATCCTTCTCTCACACAAAATGTGTGAACTGATTTGCTTCTTATTCCTCTGGGATGTACCCACTCCCTCCTACGAATCCATTCTACTACATCCTATCACAAACTCCTGGTTTAGTTTTTGTTCCTTACAGCTAGTCCCTCTTCTCTTCCCATATCTATAATTTTTTATTATTTGCTTCTGTCCCCTGATTGTTCAGACTGTCTTGGCTTGGAACTTTTATCCAATGCGCAGAGATAGGCCTTGGGGGAAAGCATCCCAAAATCTCAGTTATCAGTGAGGTAAAGCATCTTTGGATTCAGTGAGGGCTGGTTTCTTATCAGTACGACTGCAAACAAATGATAACTTGCTTTGTCATATTCCTTTCTTCTCTAGTAAATCATTTCCAATAGCTCTCAGCATCACAACTGCCTTTCTATTATCAGAAAGCAAAATCCGTCATCAAGGAGCTATGCTTAAGTCACTTTCCTTTAAGCAGAGAGAGAGAGAGAGAGAGAGAGAGAGAGAACTTGGGAAGTATTGGGGGACATTTAGAGGTCAGGGGTGGGAATCTGATCTGGTAGATTTGGGTAGAAAAGCTGCAATTGATGCACCTGCCCAGCTCCAGGTTTGACCCTGGTAACACCAGAAGCTTCCATTGAAGTGTGGGGGTAAAAAGAGAAAAATTAACCCAGGAAGTAAATGGCTTAAATGCACCACCATCATACCCTCTGAAGAATATTAGAATATGAGGAAAGAAAATGGTCACCATTATCTGCTAGTCCTCCCAAAATACTTCTGTTATGTCCTGGGACTGCTGAATGACTCAGCAGGCTCAGGAGGCTGCAGAAGGCCCGGGCAATCCACGTGGTTGCCCGGGACCAGACAGGCTGTCTCCAGCCTTGTGCGCATGCGCAAGGCGGGAGACTAGCCTTGCATTGATTGGTTGATGCTGTCCCTTGCAAGGGGCTATAAAAGGCCATGGCGCCATTTTGTCTTCTGTTCTGTTCTGTTCTGTTCGTGATCTCAATAAAGACTTGTGTTTGTTACTCCTGCCTTGCCTCAATGTCTCTTCGGCCGAAACAGAACACTTCAACCTTTTGGGATTCCAGATTGCCTGTTGCTGGTGGTCTAAGTATCATTCCAAAAGGAAACGTTAAGCAATCTGTAGCTTGTATGAATGCAATTCCTACTTCACAAACATTATTCTCTTTTAATTTCCCTCGAAAAACCTTATCAATAGGCAATTGGAGCTTTTGTGATGTGATGCAATGGGCTTGCTGATTATGATAATTTTGTGCTTTAATTCTGGCTTTGCGTCTGCCCTTGAGACTCAGCAGAAGTGACACAAACAGTAAAGAGATGTTAGACTTTTGGTTCCCCGGGCAAGGATGTTCTTTATTGTTTGTTCTGTCTAACATTCTGCCCTAAGCTTAAAAGCATGTCAGAAGCTCGCTCTTTATCTCTGCATAAACCAGCTTTGACTACTGTGGAAATGGCAAAAGTAAAAAGAGAGAAGAGAGAAGAGAGAAGAGACAGAAAGAATTCAGCAACGTTTCTCATTGTCCAGCTGCCAAAAAAGCCAACACAGTGCTGGGCTGCATTAACAGAGGGATAGAATCAAGATCACATGAACTATTAATACCACTTTACAATGCCTTGGTAAGGCCACACTTGGAATACTGCATCCAGTTTTGGTCACCACGATGTAAAAAAGATGCTGAGACTCTAGAAAGAGTACAGAGAAGAGCAACAAAGATGATTAGGGGACTGGAGGCTAAAACATATAAGGAACGGCTGCTGGAATTGGGTATGTCTAGTTTAATGAAGAGAAGGACGAGGGGGGACATGATAGCAGTGTTCCAATATCTCAGGGGCTGCCACAAAGAAGAGGGAGTCAAGCTATTCTCCAAGGCGCCTGAAGGCAGGACAAGAAGCAACAGATGGAAACTATCAAGGAGAGAAGCAACCTAGAACTAAGGAGAAACTTCCTGACAGTTAGAACAATTAACCAGTGGAACAACCTGCCTCCAGAAGCTCCAACACTGGAAGTTTTTAAGAGGAGACTGGACAGCCATTTGTCTGAAATGGTATAGGGTTTCCTGCCTGAGCAGGGGTTGGACTAGATGACCTCCAAGGTCCCTTCCAACATTATTATTATTATTATTATTATTATTATTATTATTATTATTATTATTATTATTATTATTATTATTATTATTATTATTATTATTATTATTATTATTATTATTATTATTATTATTATAATAAATATTGGTTTCTTCTCTGATTTGAAGCCCTTTGACCTGTGTTAACATGGAGGCTGTATTGGAACCAGGGGAAAAATTGCATGCATGGATTCATTTTTTACTTTACTTTTTTTCATTGTAGTTTTATTATTATTAGTCTTATTATTCTATTGTAAGTTCTTCAGTTCTTGGACTGACTTCCTTATGCCCGAATGTCATTTTGCTACTTCTTAAAAACTCTATTTCTTTGATGAATGACCATGAAGAGGAAACATATTCCGCCTCTACTTGTTTTTGCATGATGCTTTTCTTCTTCATGTATCTGCAGCAATCCTCTCTTTCAGAAATAAAGCACATCTAACTAGTTCATCTATCTGTCTCTTTCCACTCGTCCTTAATAGGAAGGGTATGGCATGCAACTATCAAAAGATTGTGCTTAATTTATAAAGTACAAGGGGTCCTTAACTTCCGGCCACAATGGTGCTCTAAATTTCACTCACTAGGTGAGAGATTTGTTAAGTGAGTTTTGCCCCATTTTACGACCTTGCTTACCGCATTTATTAAGTGAATCACTGCAATTATTAAGTTAATAACATGGTTGTTAAGTGAATCTGGCTTCTCCGTTGACTTTGCTTGTCCGAAGGTCTCAAAAGGGGATCACATGACCCCTGCCTGGGACACTGCAACCGTCATAAATATGAGTCAGCTGCTAAGCATCTGAATTTTCCTCATGTGATATTGCAAAGGTGAAAATTGGTCACTTTTTTCAGTGCCGTTGTAACTTCGAACGGTCACTAAACAAACTGTTGTAAATTGAGGAATACTTGTAGTGAAGATGGGGATCTCGCATTATGATAGACAGAATATTTGCTGTTTGAGCATAAGAATAAGAGAACAACAGAGTGGGAAGGGGCCTTGGAGGTCTTCTAATCCAGGGGTAGTCAACCTTGGCTCTTTTATGACTCGTGGACTTCAATTCCCAGAATTCCTGAGCCAGCATGGCTCAGCTTGGAAACCTCTCCCTTTCCCCTCAGCATGGCTGGCTCAGGAATTCTGGGAGTTGAAGTCCAAGAGTCATAAAGCGGCCTAGGCCTAGGCCAGAGGTAGGCAATCTTGGCTCATTTATGACTCGTGGACTTCAACTCCCAGAATTCCTGAACCAGCATGGCTCAGCTTGGAAACTCTCCCTTTCCCCTCAGCATGGCTGGCTCAGGAATTCTGGGAGTTGAAGTCCAAGAGTCATAAAGCGGCCTAGGCCTAGGCCAGAGGTAGGCAACCTTGGCTCATTTATGACTCGTGGACTTCAACTCCCAGAATTCCTGAACCAGCATGGCTCAGCTTGGAAACCTCTCCCTTTCCCCTCAGCATGGCTGGCTCAGAATTCTGGGAGTTGAAGTCCACGAGTCATAAAAGAGCCAAGGTTGCCTACCCTTGTCTAGTCCAACCCAAGTTCCAGCATTCGTGGGCTGACCTTGGGACAATCTGGCACCAACCCTCAACCTGACCTGCTTCAAAATCATTGGGAGGCTAAAATAGTTGAGGAAATGTGTGTACACTACTTTAAACTCTTTGAATATAACTTCAAGGTCATGCAACTGGGGCCATGCCAAGAATCCTAATTCTTAATCCCAATTCCTTAAACTTGTGATCAGATCAATTTTCTTGGGTCACTTGAAATGTTATTTGAGGAACGGGCAGCTCTACAAGATTCCAGTTTGGCCATTCAGAAAACTCTCTGACTTGTGACAGGCTGAGGTAGTTGTTTCTGATGGGAAATAAGATTCAAAGTTTTATGTTGCAGTAACAATTTTTCGACACTATAGGATTTGATTTTTACCTAATGACTCTACCTATCACAAAAAAGCCTCCATTGTCGCAGATAACCATGCACCCACTCCTGTGAGTTGCTTTCGTCTCTTTGCCGAGACTCCCAAATCTGTGGCAAAGATGCTGAGACATACTCATGTAATGTGATGCGGGTAACTTTTGAAGCTGGCAAATTTGGTCTGCTGCGGCATAAAATTTGATTTTCCTATGCGTCATTATTCTTCGTTGGTAGGTGCCTCGGAGGGTTAAGAAAGCATATGGCTCTAAAGATAAAACATATCAGAAAATAAGACACCCAGTTGGCAGGGAGGAAGCAGCCCACACTATTTTGTTTGTCCAACAATGAAGATACAGATTGAATCACAGCCCACAAGATCAGTGACTGATTTGGCAGCTTCAGACGCAGTTTGCAGATAAATCTGGTCGCCATCTGTGGCCTCACAGAGATCAGGTATTATTGGTTAGGGGGGGAAAACACAAATTAAGTGGAAGAAAGAGTTGGATTTCACAGGACATTGTGCTGTATTTGGACTGAAAATAACAAGGCACCATGGAGGGAGAGAGGGGGGGAGAGGGAGGAAGGAAGGAAGGAAGGAAGAGGGAGGGAGGGAGGGAGGGAGGAGGGAAGGAAGAAAGGAAGGGGGAGAGGAGGGAGGGAGGGAGGAAGAGAGAATGAGGGAGAGAAAGAGAGAGATAGAAAGAGTCAGAGAATGAGAGAGGAAGAGAGAAAGAGGAAAAGAGGGGGATAGAAAGAGAGAGAGAGAGAGATGATAGATACATGCATAGTTTAAAATTATTTATTTATTCATATCTCGTCTTTATTATTTTATAAATAACTCAAGATGGCAAACGTACCTTGTACTCCTATCTCCTCCTATTTTCCCCAACAACAACCCTGTGAGGTGGGTTGGAATAAGACAGAAGGACTAGCTCAAAGTCACCCAACCAGCTTTCAATGCCTAAGGCAAGACTAGACCTGTGGGTCAAATTGCCCTGCTTAATGTTTGCATATATTGTTTCTCTGGGCCAAGATTTTGAAACATTTTGCATGCCATTCCAAGCAATGCCCCCAGTTCTGTTATGTCAGTTATGGGTCTGCAGGCAGTAGGGAAATTTTGTGATGAACGGCTGCCTGTTGTGCACAACAGAGGTGGTAGCTGTGGGACGTGCAACGAGAAAAACCACAACAGAAAGTGCCAAAGATTTTTCTCTGCCACACCAATTATTTCTCTCCTGAAGTAGAAAGTCTGTCTTCTGGACAAGGTGTTCTTGAACAATAAGAGAGAATTTCTGAGATGATTCTGGAGTCTGTTCTCCACCAGAAAGTCCAATCAGCACTTTTAAAGGCATTTATTCTTGGGATGTGATTGTCCATATCTATCCATTTTCTATGGATTTTCTTTCTTTCTTTCTTTCTTTCTTTCTTTCTTTCTTTCTTTCTTTCTTTCTTTCTTTCTTTCTTTCTTTCTTTCTTTCTTTCTTTCTTTCTTTCTTTCTTTCTTTCTTTCTTTCTTTCTTTCTTTCTTTCTTTCTTTCTTTCTTTCTTTCTTTCTCTCTCCCTCCCTCCCTCCCTCCCTCCCTCTCTCTCTCTCTTTCTTTCTTTCTTTCTTTCTTTCTTTCTTTCTTTCTTTCTTTCTTTCTTTCTTTCTTTCTTTCTTTCTTTCTTTCTTTCTTTCTTTCTTTCTTTCCTGCCAGAAGGCAAGACAAGAAACAATGGGTGGAAACTAATCAAGGAGAGAACCAACCTAGAACTAAAGAGACATTTCCTGACTGTGAGTACAATTACTCAGTGGAACGGCTTCCCTCCAGAAGTTGTGGGTGCTCCAACACTGTAGGTTTTCAAGAAGAGACTGGACTGCCAACTTGTCTGAAATGGAATAGGGTTTCCTGCCTGGGCAGGGGGGTTGGACTAGAAGACCTCCAAGGTCCCTTTCAACTCTGTTATTCTGCTCTTCCTTTCTCTTTCTTCTCCCCTAGCTCCATTTGAGCTGGAGTAACAGTTAAGTTTGTAGGAATAACCTAACGACTTATTTTTTTTAAGGCCTGAGCATCTTTTGTGTATGACATATGCTTATTCAATTGAGCTCTTTCATAATATAACAGTTTCTGAGTTGCATGTGCTGGGGGTGGAGGGGAGGTGTTAATTAAAGAGGCAGAAGGAAAGAAGCAGAAGCAACCATTAATTACATCAAAAGGTACCCACTTGTGAAAATGCTTCCTAGGGGCACTGCATAAAACCCAGAAAAAATAAATAGTTTTAGGAGACAGACAGGGAGAAAATACTGGCTTGGTTTCTCATTGATGCTGACATAATTTATTAAAAGGGTGAAGATGGAAACATTCCCCCCCCTCCCTTTCAACTTGAGATCAACGGCAGAGGATTGAAAACTGGTGTACTTCCTCTGGTGCCTAATCGGGCACTAACTGAGATAAAACGATTATGTCGGAAAATAACTGGGCAACTCTTATGTTCTGCTTCTTACTCTGCTTTCAGGACATAACTGCATAGCAGAGCAGAGTTTAGTGTCTTCAACAGATAGTTGAAGACTTCAGTGGACTTCGGATCTGTCGAATCTGTTTGGATACAGACGTCAACAGATAGTTAGGACTGCAGAAAACGCAGCTGCAACCAGCCTGCCTTCCACCGAGGATCTGTATACTGCATGGGTCAGAAGGAGGGCTGAGAAAATATCTAAAGACCCCTCACATCCTGGACATAAACTGTTTCAACTCCTCCCCTCAGGATGCTGCTATAGGGCATTGCAAGCCAAAACAGCTAGACACAAGGACAGTTTTTTCCCTTGTGCCATCACTCTGCTGAACACCTAATTCCCACAGCATTCTCTTAGTCCTAAGGATATTTACCCATATAGTAGGGCTGTGTTACTATTATCCTTCTCATCTTTCCTATTACCTTCTCCTATTGGTACGGTAGGATTACACTGTTTTGTTATTTGTACAGTATGTACACTGAGAGCTTCTGCACCAGAGACAAATTCCTTGTGTGTTCTAATCACACTTGGCCAATAAGGAATAAAGAAAGAAAGAATAAAGAAGTTATGGGAACCTTATTTTATTCACATTCTTCTGTTGTGAGAATGGCAAGCAACTATTATTTGGAGGCAGAAATGGAGAAGACCACCACTAGATGTATTTTACTGCCGTAGTTCTAAAGAACAATTCTGCTTACGTTGCACATAGAAAAATACAGTAGGGAAGGTTACCAGATATGTTTTGTTACTATTTTCCTTTTCCTGGACTATCTAGTTTTTCCCTTGGTCTTTTTTTTTTAAAAAAGAAATATGTTGAGAGGGTGCACCATTTCATCACTGAGGCAAGGTAAAAATCACACTATGCAGTATATACAGTATTAAGTTGAGGAACCGATGCACAGTTACAAGAGATTGTGTAGTATCCCCTGTAAGTGTGCAGGCATTTTTGTTGTGAAAAGACAGCAACAGTCATGTGACTCATGCATTTTAAAATGTAAATAGAAACCAACTGGTTTGCTATAAGCATAACAGCAGCAAATATATCCATCTCTTTAAAAATCCCCATACAAAAATGCCAGTATAGAAATCAAAGACACACTGCAACCATTAACAATGGTTGAGGCTTCCAGAAGAGCAAGACAACTGAAGCAGAGGAAGAGGAAGAGGAGGAGGAAGAGGAGGAGGAGGGGGGGAGGGAAAGAGCAGAAAAAGCAGAAGCAGAAAAAGCAGAAGAAGCAAAAGAAGAAGAAGAAGAAGGAGAAGGAGAAGGAGAAGGAGAAGGAGAAGGAGAAGGAGAAGGAGAAGAAGAAGAAGAAGAAGAAGAAGAAGAAGAAGAAGAAGAAGAAGAAGAAGAAGAAGAAGAAGAAGAAGAAGAAGAAGAAGAAGAAGAAGAAGAAGAAGAAGAAGAAGAAGAAGAAGAAGAAGAAGAAGAAGAAGAAGAAGAAGAAGAAGAAGAAGAAGAAGAAGAAGAAGAATCTGTATTCTGCATATTAGACAGTAAAATGGATCAGATTAATATGATTGGTGCATTCTTACCTATGGTAGAAAAATGTTATTTGAAATCTGTTCCTTGGCAGAAATTAAAATTTTCTAATGAATTATTTTATTTTTAGTAAATGTATAAGTGTGTAATTTTTAAAAAGGTTAATGCATATCCCTTTGTCCAGTGATTACAAAACTGACAGAAAGCAGATACCGTTTGTCGAAACAGTTGGATTTGATAAAGCTATGCCTAAAGTTTTAACAATGCAGCATCTTAACTAGGAGGATATCTGCTGGGTTTTAATCTCATACTAATCTCCTACACTGATGCTTATTTTATAGATACCAAGTAAAAGAAAGCACAGATATGCTTAAACTTTTGTATAAAAATAATTGCTGGGAATTTCTACACTCTACGTACGTGTGAGACAAATCCCCCCTCAAAGACAGCTTCAATTTTTTAAAAAAAAATCCTCATATTTAAGGACATTATTCTAGATGTTTATGGACGGAGCAATGGATTAAAAAAAGGAGAAGTATCTTGGTGCATATCATCTCATAGCAACATCCTCTGAAGGACTGAATTTGAGCCAGACTGAGCTTGAAATCTGTGCTCAGGCTCTAGCAGGCCATGAAATTATATGGTGTTCTCTAAAAGTAAATAGCGTCGCACATAAAGCATCTAGATTGTAGACAAATCAATCCCCCTGTGCAGTGATGGTGAACCTTTTAGAGACCGAGTGCCCAAAAACTGGCCCCGCCTCGCTCCATCCCCTGCTCCGCCCCCCATCCTGCCCCCATCCCACCTGCCCGCAGGGCCACTCACCGCCTCCAGGGCCCGCCGCAGATTGCCCAGGCAGCCCATGGTGGTCACACCCTCTTCCCGCGCCCCGCAGCATCAACTGTGTGTGATGGGGCGTGAGGGCAGAGTCTTGTCTATGCTGCCTGGCTGCCATATCCTTGGCTGCACTGCTCTGTATGGGCCACACTCGGGGGCGACTCTCCTCCAGGGGGGCTGCTGGTGAGGAGGGGGTAGTGGGGGGAGGCAAGGCTGGGGCAACGGCACGTGTGCCCACAGAGAGGGCTCCGAGTGCCGCCTCTGGCACCCGTGCCATAGGTTCGCCACCACTGCCCTAGTGCATCCTTTGCTCTATGAGTTTGAAAGCACCAGCATTGAAGAAGACACTAAGCTATTTCTTCACTTTTTTTGAAATTACATCTATGCAGTAGTAAGAGTTGGAAAGTCTTCTATCATCTATCTGTAACAGGAGAGGACAATCCAAGCATCTGGGCTGTATAAGATCCCTCAGCACCCAAAGATCCCATCGATGAAATTCAGTTGCATGTCTGAATGTTAGTAGCACAATTTGGTGGCAGTGGGAAGGAGTGAAAGGTAAGGAGGTATCCAACTTAAAACCCCTCCAGTTCTCAATACAAGGCCATAAAATTCAGCTCCTCTCTTTCTAGATATCTTAGCATCACAAAAAAGGCCCTGTGAAGATCTCAAGGGCACCAGGAGGTTTAATTATACTCTTTATACCCGCAGACATTACCTTCAGGACTTGGATCTAATGATCACTGTAAGACTATTTATGTTGGATAGCAAGACCGCATGGCTCAGATTTCTAAACTGTGCCTTGTGTCACTTTGTGGATGGGATTCAACCTGATTTGTCCTACATGCCTCTGCAGACCTCTCTATGACCTTGTTAGCCCGAGGATACTTGGCTGACAATTTAGCTCATTTTCCAGAAGTGAATGCTCTGGGGATGACATTCAGCTTAGGGGTGGACAGAGTGGCTGCCTACTGTACATTTATTTCCCCTTACAAAGTAAAAATATGATGGAATTTGTCCTGATACACCAACAGGAAAACTAAAATGTAATGGTTCCATTGTTTGGTTTGGTTTGTTGATCAGTGACATGATACGGAAAATTACCTCATGCAGATAAATACAGTGCTGACAGGACTAAAGGTTTGGTTAGGACAGGGGTAGGCAACCTTGGCTCTTTTATGACTCGTGGACTTCAACTCCCAGAATTGCTGAGCCAGCCATGCTGAGGGGAAAGGGAGAGGTTTCCATGCTGAGCCATGCTGGCTCTGGAATTCTGGGAGTTGAAGTCCACGAGTCATAAAAGAACCAAGGTTGCCTACCCCTGGGTTAGGATGACCTAGAAAACCGAACCAACCGCATTGCCCGACTTTTTATTTTTTGGGTTATTTCCCCACAGTTCAGGTTGTACCTCCCAGGTTGCATCTTCCTTACTATTGCCAAGCTACTCTTGTTTATCTGCTACATCCAAATTACAGATTGACTGCTTCATACAGCAGCGCAAGCGCCCTCCTGCTCTGTGAGATTCTCCTTCTTCAAAAAATCAGCAGAGGAGCAGAGGAAGAGGAGGAGGAGGAGGAGGAGGGGGAGGACAGCAGGGTTCTTGGTGCTCTCTGAATTTAGTAATTTTTTTCAGATGGTTCATGACCCAACTAGGGAACATCATCAGTGCTAGAAGGGAGTTGGGTTTATGGAGAAGAGGAGGAGATGGAGGAGGGAGAAGAAGAAGAAGAAGAAGAAGAAGAAGAAGAAGAAGAAGAAGAAGAAGAAGAAGAAGAAGAAGAAGAAGAAGAAGAAGGAAGAAAGAAAGAAAGAAAGAAAGAAAGAAAGAAAGAAGAAAGAAAGAAAGAAGAAGAAAGAAGAAAGAAGAAAGAAAGAAGAAGAAGAGAAGAAGAAGAAGAAGAAGAGAAGAAGAAGAAGAAGAAGAAGAAGAAGAATGAGAAGACAGAGAGAAGGAAGGAGGGAGGAGGAGGAGGAGGAGGAGGAGGGAGGAGGAGGAGGAGGAGGAGGATATACACTGTCAGCAAAAGAGATTTAAAATAAAAGATTTCAACACACATTGTTTAAATCTTGTTACGACAGGTGCCTGACAAGTAATCTAAGCTCTGTTTATTGGAAATGAAAACATATCCCTCTGGAGAAAGGTAGTCAGAAAACTAATAGTTGGGTTTAACCAGAGGACATTAACCCATCAAGATTGATACTGGTGTTTTTTTTTTATTCAGCTGCAGTTCCTTTTGCAGGTGTTAACCTGCCATGGTTTGCTTTTATTAGCAAGACAGGGAACTGGTGCCTGCAGAGATGCCTTCTCCCTCCCTTGGATCCCACCTCTATTCCATTTTGTTTCTCTGTCTAGCAAGACCAAAGGAGTTTCCTTGTGTCAGACTGTCCTTCCATTTTCTTCAGACCTTGTAATGAGGAGGTCTTTATTCAGCTTCCATTCCAAGATGTAAGATATCAATTCTGCAGCTACCGTATGACTTTAATAACTATCCTGTAGGCCAGGGGACTTCAAACTAGGCAACTTTAAGATTTGTGGACTTCAACTCCCAGAATTCCTCAGCCAGCAATCTTAAAGTTGCCAAGTTTGAAGACCCCTGCTGTAGGCCACCCACAAGGTTTTCTAAGTCAACTGTGTCATCAGAAGGAGCCATTATAGGTGCCTTGAGAAATGATCCCTGATCTTCATTCATCATTCCTGTTGGGTTGGGACTGCAGTTGTCTGAATGCTCAGCTACTGAGTTAAAGATCAAGGGAAGTGAAGTCCCAAACCATTTGGAAAATGCCAGAATGGATTATGTTAGAGGGGATCTCTGTTGTCTCAACATCGGCTCCAAATATCTTCAGCCAGTCAAGCCAAAGAGATACTGTATTTCCTCTGTGTTCATGCCTTCCTTTAAGGATGAGGAGATGATCTTTCCCTGCTTCCCAATTCCTCCAGCTGGGATTCCTTCAGCTGCTCTGCTTCAGAGCTTCATCTCACATCATACTTCTTCCATGACTCCACCAGGATCCTGCTTAGTTTTATTTGAGATTCCTGAAGGTTAGCTAGATGCTAAGAAGCCCAAACTGGCATAGAATGAAATGTCAGATTTTGAGGCTGGCTTTCTATTCTTTTATACCACAAAAGCAGAAATAGACAGGACCAGCCACCTGGGAAGACAGATAGAACCAAAGCCAGTGGTGGGATTCAGCTGGTTTGCACCGGTTCAGCAGAACCGTTACCTAAATTTGGCTGAGCTTGGAGAACCAGCTGAATGCACACTGCTTCTGGAAGTCCAGTCTAGGCCTTGGAGGCCTGGAGGAGGTCTCCCAGGCTGAGAACTGCCCACCGGAAGTGCATGGATGCCACTTCCGGAAGTCCGTTCTAGGCTTCGGAGGTCCAGGCCTGCATCCAATAAGAGAACTGGTTGTTCAGGTATTTGAATCCCACCACTGACCAAAGCACAATGGAAAAGAAGCTATGAAGACACAATTCTTTAATAATTTAATAAAAGCAGGAGTTGTGGTACGAGTACAAATGACTAAAATGCTTTTGCTTCGCAATTAAAAGTGCAGGACCCCTACCAGCGCAAACCATGTAAGATATCAATTCTGTAGCTACTGTGTGACTTTAATAACCATCCTGTAGGCCACCCACTAAGTCAACTGCATCATCAGAAGGAGCCATTATAGGTGTCTTGAGAAATGATCCCTGATCTTCATTTATCACTCCTGCTGGGTTGGGACTGCAGTTGTCTGAATGCCAGGAATATTCCCAGTGCTGAACCTCACCCTATTTTCTGATCACACCCCCTTTTGCTCATTTTTTTAAAAATACAAAACAATCCTCCTTGGCTGAAATCAAGCAAATGCAGGAATTCCAAGGCATAGAAGACTTTAGGAAAATATCTTAAATCAGAAAGAAACTGACACAACTAACTTCCTGAGCGCAGGTGTTTTTTTTGCACAAACAGCAAAACCAGTTCCTTTGAAACCCATTGTCAAGATCTGAATTTCCCTCCCTTCCACATAACATCCCAGCCTATTCCCCTCCTCTATTTTGCAGTCATAAATCACGTTCTCCAATCAGCCTGGGGGGGGGGCAAAGGTTCGCTTCCGTTCTGTAGCCTGCGTAATTACTCTCCACACACATTCTTTCTCCTCCCCTTCCAGCATCATCTAAGTTAACTCTAAAAATACCAGACAGTTCTGCATATTTTTTCAAAGCAAGAACATCCAATATTAGCAGAGTTGACGCCCATTCCGACAATGACCCTCAAACCAGAACAGAGTTTCTGAAAGTTTTTATCTCTTGCCTACACGCTGTAGGTAAACGAGGAGCAACTGAGGACATGATGGAAGAACTTTTTTTGAGTTATGAAATGTACACTCTATTCTCAGGTACACTTTATTTTATTTTTTTTCTATTCACAGTTGAGCAGTGCTAGGAGAAAGGAGAGAAAATGATCTTGTGCTGTTCAGGGGATGGCTAGAAAATTAATCAGCCAAGGAGAAAAGTGAGTTTTTTTTTTAATTGTGGCTTAATTATTTTCCTGTGGTTATCTGAGCATCATGGGGAGATCTGAGTTTTAAAGCTCAGGTTCCCTGTGCTCAGAATCTCACACAAAGGTACATACTTTGATATTTTTCTTACTGTTACCTTTCAGGGCAATGTTGTGTAGAGTACAGAAAAGGAGGAAGAAACCACTGAAGAAGTTTTCTTGCAGATGTTTCATTACCCAACTAGGTGGCATCATCAGTGCCAGAGGAGAGGAGGAGGAGGAGGAGGAGGAGGAGGAGGAGGAGGAGGAGGAGGAGGAGGAGGAGGAGGAGGAGGAGGAGAACTGTGGTGTCTTTGATGCTCTCTGAGCTTGGTGGTTTTCTTGCAGATGTTTCATTACCAAACTAGGTGACATCATCAGTGCCAGAAGGGAACAGGGTTTGTGGAGAGGAGGAGGAGGAGGAGGAGAAGGAGGAGGAGGAGAGGAGGAGGAGGAGGAGGAGGAGGACGACGACGACGACGACAACTGTGGGGTCCTTGGTGCTCTCTGAGCTTGGTGGTTTTCTTGCAGATGTTTCATTACCCAACTAGGTGACATCATCAGTGCCAGAAGGGAACAGGGTTTGCGGAGAGGAGGAGGAGGAGGAGGAGAAGGAGGAGGAGGAGGAGGAGGAGGAGGAGGAGGACGACGACGACGACGACGACTGATCTTGGTTGTTTTTTTTGCAGATGTTTCATTACCCAACTAGGTGACATCATCAGTGCTAGAAGGGAGTGGGGTTTGCCCTCTGTTAATATACAAGTGGTATATAAACAATACCTCTTGTATACATACAAGCAGTATATAGAAGCAGTAAACAATACCCCAATCAAAGAACTGACAATTCAATGAACAACCTCCTAATCAAGGAACCCCCAAGAACACTCTCACCAATCTTGACAGGGCAAGCCACCTGTATATATACAGAGGACAAACCCCACTCCCTTCTAGAACTGATGTGTTCCCTAGTTGTGTCATGAAATGTCTGCAAGAAAACAGCTGTTGTGCCTGATGTCTGGATTTCTCTGTATTCAGTCTTGCTGAAGGCCCACATTTCCTGATCTGAAAAAGAAGACGGCACACATTTCCTCTGAGATTTAATAGAAATGATGGGTGCCAAGGAGGCTTCCGATAATGAAGAAATGGTGGATTATCTAACAAAGGATAGGAATAACATGACCACTTCCAAAAGAAGAAATGCCACATGATATCCAGAAGAAATTCAATGAAACTTCCTTCTCCTTGCAAAGGAATTTGGAAAGCAAAGTCTCTTTCATTCATTTCAATGAGAATTGGCCTGGGGGAAAAAACGCAAGAGATTTCCCCCCCCCCCTGCCGGGCATCAGTTTGCACAATGATTCTTGCAAATGACTTGCAGGCACATAAAGTTACTCTCTGTGTTTTCTGGAAAAAAAAAACACAAAAAACCAGAGATGAAGGATTTAGATTGACTGAGCAGCGTATCAGCCCTAGATCCATTTTTTTTTAGTGCACCGAGCAATTATTATTTTAAGGATGTGGTATAAATAAGATCTAAAAGAACAAGATTATTTTAAACACTGAAGAGGGTTTTATGATATCAATATTCTCAGACCTGAAATCCACGGGATGAAAGGTGAAGCAAATAATTCATCTGAAGCTTAGACAAGAGAAATGGATTGGCAAATGGAAAAAAAACCAGGGAGGAGAGATATGGGTAGGCAGAAAGACATTTTTTTTCCCAAAAACGGATGCCAGGATGAGATTCAGGCTGGAATTTCATGGTTAAAAATGGTAGAATAGAATAGAACTGGAAGGGACCTTGAAGGACTTCTAGTCCAGCCCCCTGCTCAAGCAGTAGATCCTATACCATCTCAGATGAGTGACTGTCCAGTCTCTTCTTTAAAATCTCCAGTGATGGAGCACCCACGATTTATGGAGGCAAGCTGTTCCACTGGTTAATTGTCCTCACTGTTAGGAAGTTTTTCCTTAATTCCAGGTTGCTTCTCTCTTTGATCAACAAACCATTGTTTCTTGTCCTGCCTTCTGATGCTTTGAAAAACAAGCTGTCCCTCTCTTCTCTATGGGAGCCCCTTAGATACTGGAACACTGCTATCATGTCACCCCAATTTCTTCTTTTCTTTAGACTAGCTAAACTCAAGTCCTGTAGCCGTTCTTCATATGTTTTAGTCTCCAAGCCTTTGATCATCTTAGTTGCTCTTCTCTGAACCTTTTCCAAAGTGTCAACATCTTTTTTGTAGTATGGTGACCAAAATTGGTTGCAATATTCCAGGTGTGGTCTTACTAGTGTGGGAAGAATCCAGAGAAAGAAATATTTTGGGAAATATTAAAAAGGTAGAATAGATTTCCCCAAAGGAATAATGGAGAAGATCTTTAAAAAAAGGACAGAAACCATCCCCCAGAAACCATCCCCAGCCCCTAGGGAGAAGCCAGCTTTTAGAAATGCAAATTCAATAATCCGTTCAGGAAGGTTGGAGCCAGCAAGCTAGAAATTAGGAAGACAAAGACACCTAAAATCTACATACCACCACCCAAATTCTAAGGACAGGAGACATAATAGGATTAACCCACCAATAGCAAAAGGGCACACTCAGACTCAGGTCAAAGTACATGACACAGGAAATACAAAGGCTCAAACAGGAACAGGAAACAACCTCAAGAGCCCTGAAGGTATAAAAGCCCACCACTCCTTGCTACATGTGGTCAGTCTTTTTTCCAGAGCCATCTTTCTGCCTGGCTCTCCTCATCAATAAACTACAACCTTCTTTCTAAAGCAGTCTCCATGTTGTTTATTCCTGGCTTGGACTGGACCCTGATGAAGATCTTTCTTTCAACACTAGGATTTCATAAAGTGATGGTGATGGTTGCACTTTTTAAAAATCATTCCTGATGAACTTTAGGGACTCTGGTGGCTGGGAGGCCACAATTTTTCTTAACCCAAATGTAAGAATGGACACTGGGTTCAGATTCAGGATGGAATTTCATGCTTCAAAATGGTTCTGGATACTCTCTTTAAAAATCAGCCATATTTGGTGCCTGGGGAAGAAAATTCCCGATGCTGGGGTCAGGGATCCAGATATCCCATGGGCCAAATTTTTTCCCAACCCAAATGTAAAAATGGATGGCAGGGTGAGATTTGGGTTGGAGTTCTATGGTCCATTATCTTCTGGCCTTGTTGTTAGTTGCGAAGTCATGTCCGACTCATCGCGACCCCATGGACAACATTTCTCCAGGCTTTCCTGTCCTCTACCATCTTCTGGAGTCCATTTAAGCTCACGCCTACTGCTTCAGTGACTCCATCCAGCCACCTCATTTTCTGTCGTCCCCTTCTTCTATTGCCCTCAATCTTTCCCAGCATTAGGCTCTTCTCCAGTGAGTCCTTCCTTCTCATTAGGTGGCCGAAGTACTTGAGTTTCAACTTCAGGATCTGGCCTTCTAAAGAGCAGTCGGGGTTGATCTCCTCTAGGACTGACCGGTTTGATCGCCTTGCAGTCCAAGGGACTCGCAGGAGTCTTCTCCAGCACCATAGTTCAAAGGCCTCAATTCTTTTGCGCTCAGCCTTTCTTATGGTCCAGCTTTCACAGCCATACATTGCAACTGGGAAAACCCATGGAGATCAAAGCCATGGCCAAAGCAAAGAACATATTTGATCTGGAGCATGTTTCTCCTTGGTTCTAATCTCTTTGAGATTAAAGAGAAGGTGTGTTCTACTAGGCTGGTGGGAAGAGGCACTAAGGAAGAAGAAGACGGAGGCCAAACAATCTTTACACAAATAGCAAAATGCGTACAGATGGAGAGAAGCCTGGCCAATGCGACACGCATAGCTTTAACGTGGTTTAGGGGCTTCCGACTTTGAATGTTGCTTTTGAAAGAATGGCTAGAAACAGCCTTATTTAAATGGGATAATAAAAAGAGATGATAAAGATGCAGTTTGCTGAAATTCCTCTCTGGAGCCCACTTGTCTTCCTCCTTAATCTGCAGGAATTCATTAAAAATAAATACAGAGTCTGTGGCTGCAATCTGGCTAATCTATAAAAGAGTACCCAAAGCATGCATGTCCCAATGCATTGTTTTTGGGTGGTGTGTGTGTGTGTGTTTGTGTGTGTGTGTTTTTGAGGGAGATAACACACAACCTAGAAATGTATCTCAAGAGGAGCCTCCTGTAAATTGTGGTCCACCTGCAATTCACATCAAGTAGCACAGCCAGTTGTTTGGTCTCGATGTTTGTGTGATCTCATCACGTATGCCCTAAGGGAAGGCTTGCTTCATGCATCATGGAAATATGACCTTTGCAGATGGAAGTCCCACAGGACTGGCTGTTGGGCAGGTGAAAAGTTCTGGCATTTTTAAACAATAAATCAGCCAGGCTACCCTGCAGCCCTTCCGTACCAGCTTTCATTTCCAAGCTCCTTGTCTTTATGGGAAACCATGATTTATCATGAAGACGGCTTGCATCTAAGCAGGAAGGGAGAGAATGTGAAGCAGATGGATAAAGGTCCCTTCCCTCAGACAGCAACTATCTGCTGCAATTAGAAGAATCTACGATGCCTCCTCCTCCATCTTCTTGTCCCAGGCTGCACTTTCTAAGTGGCCAAATGCTTAGCTAATCTGCACAACAGTCTGAAACCAGTGAGATCCCAGGAAAGAACCTCGCGTGGATTTTTTTTGCACACTGTAGATTTTATTTTTTTTTAAACAGATTTTCCATCTGAAGACTTTTTATACGGGATATTTGAATTTGGCGTGAATGATTTGATTATGGGGTGACTGAGGTGAAATCTAAGTCGTCCGCTTAAACTGAATAGACTTATATACTGCTCCACGATGCTTTACAGCCCTCTCTGAGCGGTTTTACAGAGTCAGCCTATTGCCCCCCCCCCCAAAAAAAAACCCTGGGTCCTCATTTTACTGATCTCGGAAGGATGGAAGGCTGAGTCAACCTCGAGCCGGTCAGGATTGAACTTCTGGCAGTCAGCAGAGTCAGCCTGCAATCCTGCATTCTAACCACTGCACCACCAGGGCTCTGATAACATCTAACACATTATACATCTGATGGTGGGGGACAGGCGGGACACTTTTGGGACAGTTGCTTTGGGCATTGGCGCTAGCTTTCATTATTATTGGCACTAGCTTTCATTATTATTATAAGTGGCACAATGGTTAGAAAGCAGTGCTGCAGGCTACTTCTGCTGGCTGCCGGCTGCCGGCAGTTCAGCAGTTCAATTCTGACTGGCTCACAGTTGACTCAGCCTTCCATCCTTCCAAGGTCTGTAAAATGAGGACCCAGGTTGTTGAGGGCAATATCCTGACTCTCTGTAAACTGCTTAGAGAGGGCTGTAAAGCACTGTGAAGTGGTATATAAGCCTATCTATCTATCTATCTATCTATCTATCTATCTATCTATCTATCTATCTATCTATCTATCTATCTATCTATCTATCTATCTATCTATCTATCTATCTATCTATCTATCTATCTATCTATCATCTATCTATCTATCTATCTATCTATCTATCTATCTATCTATCTATCTATCTATCTATCTATCTATCTATCTATCTATCTATCTATCTATCTATCTATCTAATCTATCCATCTATTCATCCATCTATCATCTATCATCTATCTATCTATCATCTATAAATCTATCATCTATCTATCCAACTATCGTCTGTCTGTCTGTCTATCTATCTATCTATCTATCATCTATCATCTTTCTTTCTATCTGTCCATCTATCCATCTATCCATCTATCCATCTATCCATCCATCCATCCATCCATCCATCCATCCATCCATCCATCCATCCATCCATCCATCCATCCATCCATCCATCCATCCATCCATCCATCCATCCATCATATATATAGGAATGATGTTTTTATGGTGCTTTTATAACTACTCTGTGACTTTGTTAAAAAATAAATTTAAGTTGTAATGATATTATTTTAATCTTTACTGCTATATTTCATTAATAAACATATACCAGTTTATGTTCCCATTGCAAGCTGGAACCAATAACCCTATTTTTCATAGAAATATTTCTTCAAATCGTGCCAATTTGAATAATTCAACTGTATTGTGAAGTTTATTAATTGCACTGAGATCTGATTGTAAGTTATAAAAATTCTGCCTTTTTTTTTACTGCTACAGAGTTGTTTTATATAGTAAAAATATAGAATGGGTACATTCTGATATATAAAGTAACAAAATAAATGGATTTTCAGTGACATGTAATTTAACAGGTATCGGTTTTCCAACGGCAGTTAAAAAAAAGGAAATTTCACTGATTAAATTATCCATCAGAACTTCAAGGAATCCTTTTTTTCAAGATCCAGTAAATCATAGGAAACATTTGATTAACATACAATTGCCTGGCTGCAACCACTAAAATGAGCTCATAATATATTTGTAGAAGTTCTCATTAAAGAGAGAGACAGAGACACACACACACACACACACACACACACACACACAGAGAGAGAGAGACAGACAGAGAGCACAATCCCAGGCATATCTCTTTAGAAATATGTCCAACTCCGTTTGATGGAGTTGTTAAAGGCAATCACTTTCCAAAAGATCCTTTATTACTGCAGATTTCAGATCTCCATATATTTACTCTAAACCATCCAGACTAATGTTTGTGATAATCATTTAAATCAGCCCTTCCCAGCCCCCAGAAATCTATTCCATCATGTCTGCAGGGCAGCCCATTAGAAAAAGCTACACTAAATGAATTCTGCACCACTGTCTAAATCCTAACGTCTTGTTGAATATTTACACAGCCTAAACAAATTAGTGCAATCATGTCATGAATTACAAGTGGTAATTCATTAAATTACCAGCTATTAATGATAATAAGGGCTTATCACTTTATTTCTTACTGACAAGAATAATCATCCTTTCTCAGACAACATCCTTACATATGGATGCTTTATGCTGTTGTTATTCCTTTGAGTTGTTCTTATGTTTTGAACTTCTATTTACTTACATTAGTCCTTCATAGCAAATGTTTGTGACATTGTTTGTTCCCTAAAAAAAAATATATATCCTCACATTAGGAAGCCTGTCTTCAAGTCTTGTGTCTGTTCCACTGAGTAAGTATTTGCTTTTCTATTCTGCCTGATGTTTTACATTGTTGTTTTTTTAAAATTCTGTACACTATTCAGAATTTTAGAAATGGGGATTATAGATGAAGACATGAGTAAAAATAACGCACAGACCATTGATGTGAGTCACGCAGAATTTCTGTTCTCCAGATTTGATCTTCCTAGTGGCCGCTGAGAATAGTCATCTCTTTAGCATGGCAAAGTAAATATCAATATGCTGTAGCAGTTCAATAGTTATTAACCCTTTAATATAAAACTGGGTGAACCAAGGTCCAAGCTATTTACTATACGTTTCTCAACCTCTTACCTTCCAAAAGTGGAGATTCAGTCCTAGTGAATCGTCAGCAGCTTCGTAACCAAATGAGTTCTTGCACAGAATATACAGACTTGTTATAAATCAAGCCCACTTAACGTTTATATTTGGTCATAAAAGAATAAATCGTTCTTCAGCTAGAGTTGCCATGGGGAGGTTATAAACAGTATTCAAATTCCAACAAGCAAGCCAGATCCAGCTTCAGGGTTTAAGGTGTGAGGCTGAAGCTGTTTCCAGGTCCAGTCTGGAGTGCAAGGCATCCAGACAGTGAGATCTGTCTTAATCTTTTCAGAAAAGGCAGGCACAGAAATACTTCTCTGTGCATTAACGATTCACCTGTGGAGATGGTTACCAGCATCAAATTCCTGGGTGTGCAGTTAACAGGTAGGCTGCCTTGGTCACTCAACAGCAAGACACTGGTGAAGCAGCGCCTGCATTTTCTGCGTCGCATGAGAAAAGCACATCTTCCTTCCCCTGTCCTTACCACTTTCTACAGAGGGACGATCGAGAGCATGCTGTCATACAGGATCACAGTCTGGTTTAGAAGCATCACTGCTTCAGACAGGAAGGCGATGCAGAGAGTGGTGAGGACGGCAGAAAAGATTATTGGCAGTTTCCTCCCTTCCATCCAGGACATGGCACAGAAGCGCTGCTTGAGCAGGGTCCGCAAGATTGTCTGGGACACTACACACCCTCTCCATGACCTGTTTTCCTTGTTACTTTCTGGGAGGAGGGGGCTCCGTGGTATCCGAAGCAGAACATCCAGATTCAGTCACAGCTTTGTTCCATACAGTATTAACCTTGTGAACTCTAAAGCTTTCTCCTTCCGTTATATATTCAAGATGGACAGTGAATAATATTTATATGTTACTTATATGTAAGGGTGTAGGTCTATACATATGTTGTATATAGTATGTTTTAAACGTGTTACGTATGTGTACACTTTGAGAGGAAGCAACTAAATTTCATTTTTAATGCGTGCCATTGTGCCCACAGGAAAAAAATGACAATAAAGGTTATCTATCTATCATCTATCTATCTATCTATCTATCTATCTATCTATCTATCTATCTATCTATCTATCTATCTATCTATCTATCTATCTATCTATCTATCTATCTATCTATCTATCTATCTATCTATCTATCTATTATCTATCTATCTATCTATCTATCTATCTATCTAGCTATCTAGCTATCTAGCTATCTATCTCTATCTCTATCTATCTCTATCTCTATCTATCTATCTATCTTATCTATCTATCTGAGTCACAGACCTTGTAGATAAAAGCTGTCATTAGATTTATGCTGAAAGAAAGTTTCCATTGGGGTTGCCTTCAATGTCCATGTCTTCTGTCTATTCCTCACCCAAAACCAGTTGAAGCAAAGACCACAATGTGACCAGAATATCCTTTGCTAAGCAAAGCGATTGTTAAGTGATTTTACATCCTTTTTTGCCATAATTGTTAAGCAAATCACTGCAAGTTGTTATGCAACATGGCTGTTAAGTGAATCTGGCTTTCCCCACTGATTTTGTTGGTTGGAAGCCAGCTGGGAATGGTGATCACATGACCCCAGATGTTGCAACCATCATAAATACATGCCAGTTGCTAAGAGCCTGACATTTGATCACTTGGCCATGGTGATGCTGGGATCTTCATAAATGCAAGAATCAGTTGTAAATCATTTTTTAAAGTTCTGTTGTAACTTTAACTGAAGTTACAACAGCACTAAATGAATGGTTATGCTAAATCAGGGGTCTTCAAACTTGGCCCTTTTATGGCTTGTGGACTTCAACTCCCAGAATTCCTCAGCCAGGCATGCTGGCTGAGGAATTCTGGGAGTTGAAGTCCACAAGCCATAAAAGGGCCACGTTTGAAGACCCCTGCACTAAATGAATGGTTGTAAGTCAAGGACTACTTGTGTTCAACTTTAACCTCAGTTGAAGTGCCATCCCAAGTGAATCTTGGCAGATCCGGTTTTGGCTCTTCTCATCAGAGATGGACAAGCCAACATGGCTCTGACTCTTTTGTAAAAGTGGAACATCCATCTGAATTCCTGTCTGGAAGCACACTTCTAATTTTAGATCCATTTCTGGAACCCAATCAAATTTGGCTGATTAGTCTGAATGAAAATGAGAATGGATCAATTTCTCAAGACCGTGGATCCACCTTAAATCAAGGTGCATTTTTGGGTGTGCCTCAATCTGAATGTTTTTAGTAGATGTAGATCAATTTTCCAAATCACAGCATGCTGGAGTTCCATAATATCCAACCCAAATATAGCAGATGGCGACTATTGAATTTCAAAACTAAAGTCATCCAAAGACATAGTATTTGGTGATAGTGAAAGCTGGTGTAGATATCTGATCCATTCACGTTGACCATAGAAAATTACGTGGAATGCCAATGAAACACTAAGTCTTACTGAGATTGTGATTTTCTTCAATATTAGTGTTCACCTGTGATCATATTTGCAAAAGTATTATTTGCATCTGGCATTTTTTAGAACGAGAACCAAGGTCTGAGCAAGGTGTATAGTACAATTTGAAGGTAAGGATGGGATGGCTTTGGAACAAACCTATTTCTGGAAAGACATCTTGTTTATGGTTTATGTTTAAAACTTACTGTGTTTGTTACAAATATTGAATTTGTAACAGCTTTTCCCGGCCGGGTGTCTTTTCCAGAAATTTGAGAATCGTAGTGAAATACATCTGGAAAAATCTCAAACTGGAGGAGAAAAATTCAAAACTTTCTTAATTCTGAAAGTCTATATTGTATAATCCTCAATTAATAGCTCTTGCTTACTATGGAACTGCAAAGAGAGGGATACACCCACTGAATGGGTGTAAAAAGCTAGAAAAATTTAATGGTTGTCTGAATGTTTCGAGCCTATATCTCATAGCCCTAATAGAGAAGGCTACATCTGTAGAATTATATATTGAACAAACGTTCATGTCAGGGAAAGGGAATTTGCTTAAGGGAATTTGCAAGCTAACCATTCATTATCAATTTAATACCACATTTTGCAGTTAACCTTTAATTCATCTTAAGGCCTATAACAGCCCTGGTGCCCATTAATACATCTAGGACAAACAGGGTTTAATGTTCTGCCTCAAACTATACATTTCCAGTGTTTGAGAATTATTGGGTAGATTATAATCAAATGACTCAGAGAGGTGAAGAACAGAACCTATCATTAATTAATGTTTGTTTCATGCCTGGTTGGATTTTTGTTTGCCTATGTGTCCATTCGCAGATAGAAAACCTGGAGCCTTTTTGAGAGATTAAGGTTCACAGGGAGTAGAGCAGTTACACTGTCTGAGTGGGACAAAATCACATTTCTTACACTTGTGTAAATCCAACTTTGGTAATCAGGATTGGTAAGTTATGTTCTGTGCTACCAGACCTTGGCCTTGAGTTTTTCAGCCAATCTTTCTCTTCTCTCCAAAATATCTTTTTTTTTTCTTTGAGAAATATATAGGAATAATGGAGTAATTGAACTGTGGTTGACGATACAACTGGCTCAGTGACACTAATTCAGTCCCAGTCCCAATCCATTTTACAGAGGATCAAAAAGGAGACTTTTTTATGTCCCTCAACACACCCAGGCCTCATCAGTCAAGTTAAATACGCATGGGAACCGTGCCAAAAATGCTGTAAAGTATCAAAAAAAGAGGGATGGAGGGATAAATGGGACATGACAAAACTGAGTCACTTAGGTTGGCAAGGGAATGTGACAAAATTGTATACTCTTTCACTAGTTATTCTGAAAGAGTGTGTTGAAGATATATTGAGGGGAACTAAATTGGAAGATGAGTATAGTTTCAAAACTGGAAGAGGAAACATCAATAATCTATGCTATGCTGATGATACTCCTCTGCAAATGACCTAAAAGGTCTAGGAACAAGAATCAGGCAGTGTAGCATACTAATAAAAGGGACTAAGGTTAGATATAAATAACATCATTCTAACGACAATCACTACAACAACTAGCCTTAACATGGATAAAGGACATACTCAGGTGGTAGATAACCCCTGTCTTTTACTATCACCAGGAAAGGAGACAGAAGTCAAGAAGTACACTAGCAGTTGAGAGAGTGACCATGAAGGCCTCAGAAAAGATATTAAGATGCTGGGGTGTGTTTATGTCCACAAACATGAGAATCGGCAGGCATTGGTTTTCCCTGTGACACCCTATAGAAAAGCTGGACTTTGAACCAACAGGATAGAAAGAGTATCAAAGCTGTTGAACTTTGATGTCGGAGAAGACTCTTGAGAAAAGCATAGATAGTGGATTTAGAGTTCTTAATTGAGACATAAATAATCAGGCTCTAATTAGCACCTTTGAATGGACTACACCAAGGGTAGGCAACCTTGGTTCTTTTATGACTCGTGGACTTCAACTCCCAGAATTCCTGAGCCAGCATGGCTCAGCTTGGAAACCTCTCCCTTTCCCCTCAGCATTGACTGGCTCAGGAATTCTGGGAGTTGAAGTCCACAAGTCATAAAAGAGCCAAGGTTGCCTGCCCCTGGACTAAGCAAAGATAAACTCTTTTGAGAAGTCTATAATGCTAGAAAAGTTGAAGAAAAAGCAGAAGAGAACATTCAATGCAAAAGAGATGGATTTAATTACAACAGTGGTGGATGATCTAAGGGGCCAGATTAGAGACTGATTATCCTGCTGAGGGTTTTAGCGGTGTGGTAGCCTAGCGGTGAAGACACTTGCCTCCCACCCGGAAGGTTGAGAGTTCAATCCTAGGTAGTGGCAGATTTTCTCTCTTAGGGCACAAAGAAAAAATACCTGCTGCAAACTTCACATAGGCGTCAGGAAGGGCATCCAGCCAGTAAACAGTCAGCTCCATCCAGTTACCATGACTCTACCCTGAATTAAGGGATTTACAGGGTTGTAACAAGGGATTTAATCCTGCGGAGTACTTGTTTATGTAGTTGCTAAGAGTCAAACATTAGCATCTCTCCGTCAATCATGTCTTGCTGTCCTTTAGGAACCTACTTAAAAATATATTTTTTTCATTAGGTTTGATGCAACGAATCATCTCATTTTATGCAACTGATGAATGTAACTTAAATATACAAAGTGAGGAACTATCCTCATTTTTACCGTTACTATCCATCAGATGAGTTTTTAACTTCATGTGGTGACCAAAACTTACATAAAAATAATTGCCTGTGTTTGAAAGAAATAACACTTTTTAAATAAATAAATGCTGATTTTCTTTCCTTTCGTTACGGTCTATTGGTGTAATGGATTTAAGGTGATAATACACAGAGGAGAAATGTCTTCCTGCTGTATTGGATCCTTCTCAAATCATTAATTTGTACTAATTTAGCTATTACACTCATTGGAGTCTATTTTTAGCTTGCTAACAAATGGTTGTAGGATATAATATTAAAAAGTGCCAAGATATGCCATACATTAATTAATAAGACAGATGGACTACTGGCAAACTTTATTTTCACTGTTTAATCTAATTTACCACATGTTTCCCCTAACCAATTGTGTTGATTCATGCTTTGAATAATTATGGGTAAAACTCAACCAACATGATAATTGAATTGTTTAGGATGGAAGAATGGTGGTGTTAAATATTCACTTGTGTGTGCGCTTGTGTAAACATACATACAAACTCCTTTATATATTACTTTGAAAACAGTTGCCATATTAAGTATAGTCGCAAAGAATGGAAATAACAACATCCAACTTTGGTGGGTGGGTGAATGGATAGATATTATTCTATAGTATTTTAATTTATTCCTGGAAATTAATTTGCAGCTCCAGTTGTGCAGTTCTGCAGGATCCCAAGTCATCATTAATTGCCAAGGTTTTCTATATGGAAAATCAGGAAAATAACAAAACTGTAAGCGATCTGGAGCGTAATGAATTTCACGAGCACCTTCAAGCCGTAGTTCCACTACATGCAGCCCTTATAAAACCAACAGAGGCTACAAACAAGGACAGGATTCATTCCTCTTTGGAATGTTCCAGAAAGGGATTTTGAAGCTAAATGCAGGAATTGCCCCATTCTAGGGGGGGGGGAGAGAAAGAACTTCCCCCCCCCATTCTTTTAAGGCCCTATAATACAGCAAGCAAAGGGGAAAAAAAAAGGATATTCACAGCTGTTTGATATGTAACAAAAGGAGTCTTTGAAGAAAGTCTTCCATCTGAATATTTTATTTTCTATCCCAGGAGCATAATTTAAATTAGAAGGAGCTAAGAAGAAGGTGTTTTTTGATCTCTTTCTTTTCTTCTTTTTTCAGGAACCGGTTTCTCCTTGTATTGAAATGCAATTAGGATCCCCTCTTCGAATTCTTTCAAAGTAAACCTATTCATCGCCAGAAGACTATTAGTAGGCTACCCATGGCGGGCTTTGATTCCTTGTGTATTTAATGCAGATTCTGTGACAGTGTAGTTTAAGAAATATTGGAAATCTCCTTTGGAGTGATTTTCTAAACCCGAGATTAGTGTCCAGTTCTTAGACTCAAAAACAAAAGGAACAATTCTGGCATTACGGAAGACAAACAACGGTATATATTACAGCTAACATTCTGAATCCTTTTAAAATATGTTGATAAAGGAGAAAAGAAATGCTTGGAGGGTTCACAGAATTAACGGGTTTCACCAGAACTGGAATTTATATTCTGGGTAGGGTATAACTCATGCAGAGCAGAGAGGATCAATTATTTCTTTTGAACCTCAATGCTATTGCATTTGCTATTCTGAAGCTGCATCACGATGTGGTCTCATCTTCAGATTGTGACCCACAAGACAGAGGTCACCAACCTTTGTCGGTTGGTGGACCGGAGGAAAATGGAGGGGGAAGCATTTTACATGCGTGCACCGCAAACAGGGTGGGGCTAGTGCCCACATGATATTCACTAGCCCTTCCCCCTTCTTACATGGTACAGCACCTTGTTTCTGCACCCCGCTGCATGGTGGTGGCCATTTTTGCACCTTGCAGCATGGTGGTGCCCAGTTTTTGCACCCTGTGGCATGGTGGTGGCCCATTTCCATACCCCGTGGCATGGCGGCCTCCATTTTTGTGCCTTGCAGTGCAGCGGCATCCCATTTTCGTGCCCTGAGGTATGACGGCGGCATCCCATTTTCATGCCCTGAGGTGTGCCATCGGCATCCTGTTTTCATGGCCGAGGTGTGATGTCTTCATTCCGTTTTCACGCCGTGAGGTGTGGGGGTGGTCCATTTTTTCACCACGCAGCCGTGGCGCTAGCACAATTGAGGAGGTGTGCACGCACATGTGCACACACTGATCAGCCTGTCACGCACACACTGATCAGCCCGTCCTGCGGCCCGGTGGCCAAGAGGCCACGGCCCACTACCAGGCCACAGCCCACAGATTGGGGACCCCTGCACTAAGACATCCAGATCCTTTTCACATGACTTGCTGCCCTGGGGTCTCCTCCATTTTATACTCACCCTTTAGTTTCTGTTTCCCCCCCCATCTCTTTCAACCTCACATTTCCACAAGAGATTTTTAAGAGATTCAGCTTAATTTCAGTTTGTGTTATTTAGTAGCAGATTCCTGAATTTAGGATATGAGTTTGATGAGGAAGGTCGTTCCTGTTTGAAATGTGCCAGAAGTCCATGGGCCTGTAAACTTCAAGGGGTGCTGTTGTTGGGGCTTGGCATGTTTTCAAAAATAAGACACACGCTAAGGTGTGCTGGTTTGCCTGAATGATGAAACATCTTGACGGTTCTCATATTGAAAAACCTAACATGATGAATTATCTTTGGTTGTCTCCTGTTGTGTTTTTATTCTAGTATGTTCTAGTATTCTAGTTTTTATTCTGGATGTTCTCTACAGTTCAGAGGATAAGGGCAGAAAAACCTCACATCCACATACAGTAGTCTTTTTGGTAGCACTGCTTAATCCAGTTTCTTCCTGTTTGCCCACTTTGACTGTCTTGAATCATCTAGAAGCTTCATCTCCACCTTGGTGTAGCTCTTCATCTGAGACTTCTTCCCTAGTGTCCATAACGTGCAAAATAGAACATAGAATCCTAGGGCTGGAAGGGACCTTGGAGGTCCAACCCCTTGCTTAAGGCAGGAGACCTTAGCCTTTGCTTTGCTTGAAGATTTCCTTTAGGTTTTCAACCCAGTGCTTTCAATATTGAGAAGATCCAGATGTCCAAATATGTCCTAAGTATCTACTGTAGTTTGTTTTAGATGCTGTGAGACAATGTAAAGCATTTCACCAAGACATAGCTTACCAGTTCTATGCCTCAACTGTGGCCTGTTCACTTTCCTTGAGTATCTGTCACAAAAAAAGAAAGGAAAAAGAAAAGAAATAAGAAAAAGAAAGACATTTATTGCCATGCAATGTTCCTGTCTTGTCACAGAAAAAATTACTGTGAGACAAGAACACAAAAGCCTTTCTGATGATAAATATTTAAATAGAATTGCTGTAAACCACTGTGGAAATTGTATGAAATGCCTCATTAGCATATCAGAAATGTACTTTTAAACATCTTCATTTTTATTTTTATTGGCAATTTGTCCAGGCAGAGTATTTTAATCAAACAAAATTTGCAGTCTTGATGAGAACGCGTCTTCATCCCGGCAAATGGCATATTCTAATTAAGCTTGGCAGAACGCAAGAGATGTGAGATTTTGAGAAGCATAACGCTTTACTTCCTCATCCAGATAATACATTTTGCCAAGCAATATCCGATTTTCTCTTTCATGAAATTGAAACGAGAAAAATGCCGTACATTCTTTTTTTTTTTTTGATCTACAAACAACTGCATTGATGATGGCAAACATCCTACGTATCATGAAGGGCTATGGAATCGGTTGCTCGTTTATATCTTCCATTTTCCCATGCTACTTCCTCCTCTCTTCCCCTGTTGAATTATTAGCCTGGCTGATGTTCTGAAGTTTTCAACCATTGTTCCTTTGGCGGGTCAAGATTCTCTGTAACCAGGCATAAAAAGTCTCAGCTTTCCCCCTAAATCCATCTGTGGTTTTTATTCTCGTTTTTGTTGCATATCCTTTGAGGCTTCATCCATCATCAGAGTTCACTGCTGAAGCAGAAATGCAGACGGTCAGAGTTGATAATAAGCCCTAATTAGCCACTAGAATTCTGACTCAGATACAGGAAAGTATCTTGAAGATCTAGGACCACACCCACCAGCCCTTATATCAAGGAGATCTGCAAACTCCCTGAATTCTCCTGTGAAGGACATCCTACTATAGCTGGATGAAGGACAGACGTGAAGGCTGTGTCTGATCAGGTTTGTTTCTATGCAGATAAAAGCCACTATGAAATCAAACCTAAAACACACACACACACATACACACACCGACAACTCTGCAGTCAAGGCAGAGGAGTTATCAAAGTACCTATGAACTACAAAGAATTGGCAACACAAATTATACACATTTGGTTTCGGTCTCTCTCTCTCTCTCTCTCTCTCTCTCTCTCTCTCTCTCTCTCTCTCTCTCACACACACACACACACACACACACACACACACAGAGAGAGAGAGAGAGAGAGAGAGAGAGAGAGAGAGAGAGAGAGAGAGAGAGAGAGAGAGAGAGAGAGAGAGAGAGAGACAGACAGACAGACAGACAGACAGACAGACACCACCAGGAAGGAAATGCAGCTCAGACTAAATGTCCCTTCTTCAGTAATTTTTATAATTCCTCTTAGTAATATTGACTGATTGGGTAATAACTTCCCAGCCGAGTTTAGAAATGCCTCATTTGCTACAGTAAAAGAGGATGAGCTGTTTTTGTTTTGTTTTCCCTGTAGAAAAATGTTTTTTTTTCTTTGTTTTTCAATTGCTTTCCCTAAGTTAAAATAAATTTATTCTATTTTTTTTTTTTAAAAAAAGTTCAGCCTTCCCCAGCTTAGTGTCAGTTACGTTTTTTGGATCACTCCTATCATTTCACGAATGAAGGTGAATATACGTGTCCCAGGATCCAATCTGGGTTGGTCACTGGGACCAAACGTTTAGTCTTCCGAGCTTTCAGACTCGTGCTGGATCCCATCCTCAAGGAACGTCTCTCTCACCACAATGTGTGCTTTGGGCTGTTCTCTGTGTGCTATTTATATGGTTCCTGTTATGTGTGTCTTTTTAGGTGTTTGAGGTGTTGATGGCTGGCTGTTAAGTCATTGGCTGTTGTTTGCTTGTGCTGCCAAACCCTCACCTCATAAGTACTTGATAAGCTGGTGGTAAATCAGCAATCCTGTGGACTGTCGAGGGGCAGATTTCCCTGGCTGTTTTTGTACCTGCTCATCCAACAATCTTAATAGCTGCAAAATTGAATGTATGTCCTATTCAGCACAAGTCTGAAAGCTTGTAAGACTAAACCTCTGGTCCCGGTGACCGACCCAGATTGGATCCTATCATTTCTTCCATCCAAAAGCTGGTGAGGCACATTGTTTGATTTGTGTCTTACATATTTAAAAAGATGTTGAGACTCTAGAAAGAGTACAGAGAAGAGCAACAAAGATGATTAGGGGACTGGAGGCTAAAACATATAAGGAACGGTTGCTGGAATTGGGTAGGTCTAGTTTAATGAAGAGAAGGACGAGGGGGGACATGATAGCAGTGTTCCAATATCTCAGGGGTTGCCACAAAGAAGAGGGAGTCAAGCTATTCTCCAAAGTGCCTGAAGGCAGGACAAGAAGCAACGGATGGAAACTAATCAAGGAGAGAAGCAACCTAGAACGAAGGAGAAACTTCCTGACAGTTAGAACAATTAGCCAGTGGAACAACCTGCCTCCAGAAGCGGTGAATGCTCCAACACTGGAAGTTTTTAAGAGACTGGACAGCCATTTGTCCGAAATGGTATAGGGTTTCCTGCCTGAGCAGGGGGTTGGACTCGATGACCTCCAAGGTCCCTTTCAACTTCTTTGTTGCTGTTGTTGTTGTTGTTGTTGTTGTTGTTGTTGTTGTTGTTGTTGTTGTTGTTGTTGTTAATATTAATATTAATATTAATATTAATATTAATATTAATATTAATATTAATATTAATATTAATATTAATATTAATATTAATATTAATATTAATATTAATATTAATATTAATATTAATATTAATATTAATATTAATATTAATATTAATATTAATATTAATATTAATATTAATATTAATTGACAGTGAAGGGTGGAGGTTGTTGAATTAGAAATTCTTTCTCAAGGCAAGATTAGCCACTGTGCTGTATAATAGGAGTGAGCAGAAAACTATATTGCCATACTATCTTGTTCTAGTCCTGTATTAGGCATGAAAGCTGGTTGTGTGACTTTGGGACAATCACCAGGTGTCGGTGAATTCTAGTCCCGTCTTAGGCATGAAAAATGGCTGGGCGTCTTTGAGCCAGTCCCATTCTCTCGGCCCAAAGTCACCTCACAGGGTTGTTGTGAGGAAATAGGAGGAGGAAGGAGTATTAGATATGTTTGCCAGCTTGAGTTATTTATAAAAATAATAACAGTGGGATTAAAAAAAAAACTCTCAAAAATATTGTCTTGATATACAGTGTACAGGGCACATTAAAGAAGGGCATTGGTGAATTCCCTCATCTTTGGTTGCCCATCACACATCATCAGTGGGTGAGCAAGCTGGGGAGGAGGCAAAATTTGACAGGTGAGTTTAGGTATCTGTCAAAACTTGCTCTGTTTTTGCCCAGGGGTTTTGTGCAGGTGTGCTCAAAGGAAATCCAAGGGCCACTTAAAGTGGTTGATAGGAACTGGATTGGTTCCAGCTTCTAGTGTCCCCTGTCCACCTCAAGAGTGGGATGGATCCATAGAGTACGGCAAATTGGCTTCATGGTAAACCCATCAGGGCTTCTCAATATCTTAACAGGGAAAAATGTGTAATCATTCAAGATGATTAACAGAGGGATAGAATCAAGATCACGTGAAGTGTTAATACCACTTTACAATGCCTTGGTAAGGCCACACTTGGAATGCTGCATCCAGTTTTGGTCACCACGATGTAAAAAAGATGTTGAGCCTCTAGAAAGAGTGCAGAGAAGAGCAACAAAGATGATCAGGGGACTGGAGGCTAAAACATATAAGGAACGGTTGCTGGAATTGGGTATGTCTAGTTTAATGAAGAGAAGGACGAGGGGGGACATGATAGCAGTCTTCCAATATCTCAGGGGCTGCCCCAAAGAAGAGGGAGTCAAGCTATTCTCCAAAGCACCTGAAAGCAGAACAAGAAGCAGCGGATGGAAAATAATCAAGGAGAGAAGCAACCTAGAACTAAGGAGAAAGACAGTTAGAACAATTAACCAGTGGAACAACCTGCCTCCAGAAGCAGTGAATGCTCCAACACTGGAAGTTTTTAAGAAGAGACTGGACAGCCATTTGTCCGAAATGGTGTAGGGTTTCCTGCCTGAGCAGGGGGTTGGACTAGATGACCTCCAAGGTCCCTTCCAACTTTTATTGTTATTGTTATTGTTATTGTTATTGTTATTGTTATTGTTATTGTTATTGTTATTGTTATATGAGGTTTCATGTGTGAATTCAGAATGGGATAAAGGCAACATGGAAATAATTACTAGGGCAGGTTTGTGAGGAAGTGTGAGTAAGGCTCTAGATCTAGGAAGATTTGAGATGTTTGGGAAGGCTATTGGTCCTGGTCAGAAACAGGTATGAGCTGATCAAAATGTCATCGTGATGACATAACTGCACAACTGGACAACTGAAGTCATATCCTTTTCTAAATACGACACACACGCACCCCTTGGCTTTCCTCATTCAATTTGTTCAAGTAGGTCAACGGGCAGAGTGTAGTACGATTTGAGAACACCAAAAAAGGAGTGGAGTGACCAATTCTGGTCATGAGGATATCTAAACTTAACCAACTGGTCCATTTTAGCAAACTTTTGAAAAAGAATCGCGAGGAAGAGCCCTCCATTTCTCCACTTCAAGGCTTGGTAGCAGATGACATAACTCCCAAAGGACTGATTAGCTTCAGTGGCCAAAGTCACACCTGGCTGGAGAAAGGACCAGCAATGTCCACACAGTCCCAATGCAGGGATGTTTGGAACAGAGGCCCTGAGAAAAAAAATGGATGCAGACGACTCCCCAGTGGTGACTTTTATCTCAGTTAGTGCACTTGAGTGCTGCCAAATCATCTATAAGGAGATTTGACTGAGTTATATGTCCCTTGTTAGTCAGACGCAATAGAAATTGCAGCTTATTTTTTGTTATACTGCCAATTTGAAAGGGAATCTTGTGTGTGCCGTTGATCTTCCTTCTCTTCTCCAAATTCCCAGGGCATTCTGATTTATTCTACTGATGTGACTTATTAGACAATAAAGATAATTGTGCCCTTAAATGTTGCCAAGTTTGTTATACTGCATGAAAACTCTGCCCAGCTAGAACTGCTAATGCTTTTACTCCGCTGGTCTTTTTTGGCATATGACCATAATAAAACCTTATTTTTCATGTGTTGCTGTACGCAGATGGGAGAAAGGATAGGATTGCACCCAGTGCCCGAATATTTAATAGCATCCAGCAGATATACAGATGTACCTTCCATGATTTCTGTGCTCTGTTTTTTGCAGGGTAGCAACTGGCACAACTGACATTCCTAAAACATTCTGATAATTTTATGCTGATATTTGGAATCTAATGTTCTTGGAATGCAATAAGAATGGCTGACACAATTATATTCCACCCCCCCATCCCACTTCAGTTGCTTTTGTCTGCAGAGCATTGTTAACACCGAACAAAAGACACATTTTTTAAGGATCTGCTATTTTTAGCTCCTCCGTTTCTTTGGTGGGCTTCAACCTCTGACATTCTTGACTTGAAACAGTTCACTAATTTTATTTGCTCTCTTGACTTTCCCTGGAAGCCCCAATGGGACATTCATGACAGGGCATCAAAGCTTGTCATCCTTAGGTGCAAAATGTGCAGAGGAACAATTCAGCAAGGTGTGAAATTTATTTTTCATTGTTTCCAATGCAGTTTCTAAAGTTGTGGAACGTTCTCTTTTTTTCTGATGAGTTTATGGGTACACTAATATGACTAAAATGTAATTATGCTTGAGAAGAGTCAATTAAATCTTCTGCTCATGTTATAAAGTGCTCTATGAAGATATACTTCATTCTACCGGATCCCCTGCATAGATTATCCCCGGAACTATGTAGGGCAGATGGGCAGGAAGCTAACCACCAGATTGCAAGAACACAAGCAAGCAGTCAGATGAGGAGACCAAACTCATTGGTAGCTTCCCACTGCAATGAAACAAGGACATACATTCAATTTCGCAGCTACTAAGATTGTTGGCCAAGCAGGTACAAAAACAGCCAGGGAAATTATTGAAGCCTGGGAAATGGGCACCTTGTCAGTCAATAGGAGTGCTGATTTATCACCAGCTTATCAGGTACTTAGGAGGCGAGGGTTTGGCAGCACAAAAAAGAATAGCCAACAACTTAATAGTCAGCCATCAACACTCCAATCAACAACTAAAAAGCCACACACAACTGGGTGCCACATAAATACTACATATAGAAAGCCCAAAGAACACATTCTGTTAGAGAGAAGTTCCCTCAGGATGGGCTCCAGCATAAGTCCGAAAGCTGAAAAGACAAAAGACCAGAGTGGATGCTGTAACATTATCCTGGGACACATATAGTCACCTTCATTTGTGATATGCTTCATTTGTTTTAACTGAGAAAGTTGGCAATGGAGTGAATGTAGATTAATTGATTAATCCTCATCTGATTTTTCTTGTTGTTTGCTATTCTGGAACATTCTGCAAGCTGCTTCTCTAGGTTTCTAAGGAAAGATTGACAAAATAGGCACACTCATGTTGTGTTTTGTCAGTAGGTTCTAATTCATAGGAAACCATCACTTCAGAGGTTAGGAAATGGAGACGAGAACATTGTATTTAGAAGTCTAGGAAAGATACACAGCTGCTGGGTTCCTGAAATGTTCTGGGACAGTTCACCATTTGAACCTTCAAAATAAGGCCTACAGTGGTCACTCAAGTGGCATCAACCTAGCAGAGACTTTCAGGCACAGAATTTTTTTTTTTAAGGTCAAAACCATCACTACAGACATGCTGGTTTTCACACGGGCCAGTCCCCTGAATCCATAGGGATCCTGATACTCATTGGTAGATCGTCTCTGGATTTAAATGCCTGGCTTGGTCTCGTAAGCTTCCCCAGCATTCTTCTGTCCCTAACTTCATTGTTTCTCTCCCTGGATGGTAGACTAATTAAAGGATGATGATTTCAAAGCCTGAAGACCTGGAGTATCCCCGCTGCATAGCAGAAAATGAAGTATGACAGCACATTACCCTACTGAACCAATTTAAGGCACTATTATTAGTGCCATGTAGGAAAAAAAAAACACCCTCTCTTTTTCTGCCAGTCCTCTGGTTTCCCCATGGGGGAAGACAACATCTGAGAAATGACAAAGCAGCTTTGGCACGGCATTAATTATGATTAAGGACAGTTACATCTTCTACTAGCTCAGCAATGCTAGTATGCTTTCCAAGAGAGAATTAGTTGGATTTGCCTGTCAACAATCCCTCCTTGCTTTATCTTACCAGTCTGTGTGGCCAGCAATTATTGTGCAGCAAAAACCCAGAAGAACACTAGATGGCACCAGAGAGATACACAAAGCCCTTTATAGTCCCATCTAGTGGCCATTTGGACTTGTACTGCTCACACGTAGAATCTGAGCAGTAGACAGTCTGGCAAGATACCAAGAGTTGCTAAGGATTGGATGAAGCGGATCTTTGCCCACAAAAATAAACGTGACCAAAAAATATTCTATAAAGTGCTTCAGAGTTTGCTTCTGTTCTGATTCATTCCTAATCATTTTTAAGTCAAACAAGTCATGTTTGACTCCTGTAATTTTTTTTTGGTCTTTTCCATGGAGGATTCTTAGCCTGTAGAGAGTTAATTTGCCATTTTCTTCTTTGAGGATATTTGTCTTCCCTGATACTGTCCTAGTCATGTAACAGTCCTGACCCTGCTTAGCATTTCCCCCAGATTATCTAACAACTGCTAGGTGCTGTCACTTGCTGTGTCCATTCCTCTTCACCTGGATGCAAATCTTAGATAACACTTCCTGGGTTTACACTGAATAAGCTGCTTAGACCAAGGATTAAGCAAATGACTAGATACAACCATGAATTGTATTTAAGTGTTATAAGCTGAATAGATCCTCCTGTCTCATCAATGATAGCCTCTATGTAGGACTTTAATTTTTCTTCATACCCCACCTCCCCTCTCTTTCTCTCTCTTCTTGGTCAGATTGAGTACATTACTGTTAAATTGAGTACATTACTTCAAATAATAATATCTCAATCTTATTATTTCTCCACCATTGCCTACTGTGAAATTAAGGTGCAGGAGTTGAAATATGCCTTCCAGAAGCTTCTTTTCAACAATCCAGCAGTTGAATCTCCAAGAAACAGGCATGAGTCTGCGGCTTGCTTGTAATTTGAAAGATCAAAACTGCAGCGGAGACCCTGCCAAAAAAATCTGAAAGCAAGAAAAAAAAAAAGAGTTAATTTCTCTTGAATAATCTTAAAAGGCAGAAATTTTTGGATCTGTTTGTACTGAAAAGCACTCATCCTAGTAAGGCCGAGAATAAAAGTAGGTAACATTTCATATTAACAAAGCTTTAAGAAATGAAATAGGTAGACTTTTCATCACAAAAGGCTTCACTCTTTTCCTTCAAGAGCTATTAAAGTGGCTCAAATCTCCCTGTTTATACACCGAGCTAATATAAACAACGAAGCTAGCATTAGCTTATAGCACTGAAAGGTATTTGACAATAAAACAGGGAGTCTCTCGAGGTCATCCTGAGATGTTATAGGATGCCTGAAGAAAGTTGTGAAGTTGATTCAACTCAGTGGTGGGATTCAGCCGGTTCGCACCACTTCGGCAGAACCGGTAGCTAATTTTTTGTTGCTCAGGCCCAAAATGGACTTCCGGAAGCGGCATCCACACACAGAGAACCGGTTGTTCACATGTTTGAATCCCACCACTGATTCAACTACTCCATGATGGAATGACAGGACAGGATGCACTCGACATTTCCAATCAGGTAAAACAGACTCGTGTGTCAGCTCCAGTCGTATTCAATTTGTTCCTTTCTTGCAGGATCCAATCTGGCTCAGTCACCAGGACCAGAGATTCAGTATTTCGAGCTTTTGGACTCGGAAACTGAAGCCCATCCTCAGGGAACATCTCTCTCATCAGAATGTGTGTTTTGGGCTATTTTGTGTGTGGTATTTATTTGGTGCCTGTTGTGTATGGCTTTTTAGTTATTGATTGGGGCGGTGATGGCCAGCTGTTAAATCGTTGGCTGTTGTTTGCCGTTGCATCGCCAAGCCCTCAGCTCCTAAGTACCTGATAAACTGGTGGTAATTCAGGACTCCTGTTGAATGAAGAGTTCTTTTCACTCCTGTTGTCGGGAGCTGTCCAGGGTCCTGAAGGAGGGAGTGTAGCTCAAGTACTGGTTGAGTAGCTCTCTCTTTGACCTTGGTTGCCTAAATCAGGGCTTTTCAAACTTTTCACACATTGTACCACTTTTAGGACATGACAATATTCGAGTACCGCCAGTGCTTAGCAAGGTATCAAAAACTTGATGACTAAAAAAAAAGGGGGGGGGGATTTTGGGCTTTACTGGTTAGATTCATTTGTTGTTATAGAAATGGCTAGTTTATAATATTATGGAAAAGTAAAAAGTTGAGGTTCAATGTTCATGCTTCCTTCTACTGCAACAGAGGAAGTCAGAAGTCAATGCCTTTTCTTTTCTTTTTCCCTTCTCCCCCTCACTTTTCTCTTTTTCTCTCACCCTTTACTCACAAAAGTCCCCCTCACCCTTTGCTCACAAAAGCCCCTCACTCACTCTTTCACTCACTCACACTTTGCTTGCAAAGGCCACTCTCTCTCTCTCTCTCTCCTCACCGCTTTGCTAACAAAAGCCTCTTCTCTTCTCTCTCTTTCTCCCTGTGTTTTTTCTCTCCCACCAAAACCTGCTCCTTTTACAGCTTCTCCTCTCTCCGCCCTCCTCTTTCTCCTTTTCTCTTCTGGGTGCGCCGGAAGCTCCAATCAGCATGCAGCCACTCATGCAGATCCTGGGGCTTCTGCCGAGCCCTGCAGCTCCAGCTGATTTTCTCCAGGCCTGTGCAGCACCGCTTTAGCTCGTTCCCTCCCCCGTTACACTTGGCTAGGGTTTGCGTACCGTCTGCCATGTGCTAAAGTACCACCAGTGGTATGCGTATCACTGGTTGAAAAGCCCTGGCCTAAATGCACAGATGAAGTGCCTCCATATAGTAATTGAAGAAACCCTCTTTGTGGATGACTGTGTGCTCCTGGCACACAAAGACAATGATCTGCATTAGTGTTGAACATATGCTCAGAAGCTGCTATTTTTTTTGGGGTCTATTAGCCTGAACAAGATTGAAGTACTTTACCAGCCTGTCATAAATATATCAAGACTGTAGAATTCCAAATCACTGCTGGTGATACCCAGTTGACAAATATACATACATAGATACATACATACATACATACATCTACTCTTTGTAGGTCAATGGATCTGATTATTAGGCATTGCCCATCAAGTCAGCAATAAAGCAAAAGAATACAGGAAAATAAAGACCAATCAACAATAAATCTGCTAAAGTTAACAAAAAGGGTAGGAGTGCCAGTTGTGGCTTGCTAAAATCACAATAAACATTTAATCACAGTAAACAGCTGGAATCAGGGTTTCTGCCATCTAGTGGTTAACCAAATATTGCAACAGCTGCCTGGTAGTCCTAGAAAGGGTTAAGAAGAAACAATGAAATTGAAAATTTGGGTGACTGAGCTGGAAGCTGCTAAGAGAGCAGTTTTTCTGTTCAAGCCCCAAAGCAAGTACTGTAAAATTCCACTTGAATATATATATATATCCAGAGAGAGAGAGAGAGAGAGAGATGGGGAGAAAGACAGTGCCAAGTCCAAATGCTGCCACATGCTGATAGTGATAAATCCAAAAAGGCACAACTGTTAGCAGCTGGTTCAGTTGCTTGGATGACCAGAAAAATAAGTGCAACTGTTCACAGCTTCCTTTCAGATTTATATGATAATTAAATTTGCTTCCAAAATTTGCTTCAGCAGTGGGTTTTAATTCCTCTGCTCCCATCTTGTTGTTTTCCCAAGAGAGAATTGCTTAAAAATGTTGCGTATTCTACGAGATGCAGGAACACAGTAGAAGGAGGCCTAGATTTGACAGGTACTACAATGCATACTTCGGTGTCCAAAGGAGGTCAGATCTGTCAGATCTGTGGGCACAACATCACAATCAACACCTCTTCCTGTTTTATATGTGGGTGCAATGCCGTGCACATCATCTTGCAGAGTTTCAGTGCTCTGCCTCCTACCGATGCCCTGTCTAATTGCTAGACAATTGTTTCTCAATCTCAGCAACATTAAGAAGGGTGGACTTCAGCTCCCAGAATTCCTTACCTGGAATTCTGGCTGGGGATTGCCCATCCAGCCGGGGAATTCTGGGAATTGAAGTCCACATATTCTTAAATTGGCTAGATTGAGAAATATTGTGCTAGAGAATGGGGCTGTTTCAGTCTTCCTGAACATAACTAAGGGCACCAGCTGGTACTGTTGCTGTGAAACTATTTGCTTTCCAAATAGGGACATTTGTTCAGCTCTCATCTTTCCCCTTACTCTTAATTGCCTCTCCAAATGGAACTGAGGAGAAACTTCCTGACAGTTAGAACAATTAACCAGTGGAACAACCTGCCTCCAGAAGCGGTGAATGCTCCAACACTGGAAGTTTTTAAGAAGAGACTGGACAGCCATTTGTCTGAAATGGTATAGGGTTTCCTGCCTGAGCAGGGGGTTGGACTCGATGACCTCCAAGGTCCCTTCCAACTTTATTATTATTATTATTATAAAATATTAAGCATGTGTTCAAGCTTAACTCCTGATAACAACATGGAACTGTATGGAAGAAAGTTTCCTACTGCCCCTCTCTGTTTTCCAAATTCCTACTAGAATTCTTAAGATTCCCTACAGCAGACATGTCAAACTCGCGACGTCACGTGACGTCGCGCGACGTATCGGGACGGTTTTCCCATTGCCGGCAATGGGATGGGCGCGGCTTCCGCATGACGCGTCCGGCCCATGGGCTGGCAGTTTGACACCCCTGCCTTACAGTGTCTCCCATCTAATCAGATCTGAGCATGCTTAGCATTTTTCAATCACGGTCATCCCTCAGTGATGCCCACTTTAAGCTGTGCTTTCATCTTATTGTCTTACCAACTGTTTTGAAAATGGTTTGAAAAAAATGGTGGCAATGATTGTGACACTGAAAGCTCCACTCATTGGTAAGGTTCATTAAAAAAAAAAGGTGGACCTTCAATGACACCATCTTGGCTGTCAACTTGACTTTTTTGACCACATCTTGGGTGACTTGCAACACACCAGGATAACAGTGTTGGAAGGGAGCTTGGATGTCTTCTAGCCCAACCCTCTGCTCATGCAGGAGACCCTATACCGTTCCAGACAAATGGCTGACCAATCTCTTCTTAAAAGCCTCCAGTGATGGAGCACCCACAATTTCTGAAGGCAAGCCGTTCCACTGGCTAATTGTTCTAACAGTCAGGAAATTTCTCCTTAGTTCTAGGTTTCTTCTCTCTTTGATTAGCTTCCATCTGTTATTTCTTGTCCTTCAGTCCTTCAGACTGGATTTGCAGATTCAGTTTCTGCCAAATACATATACATTCCAGAGTTGTGATATGTAGTGCTTTGAACTGGGTGGTGGTAACCAAACATTGGCAAGATTGTCTATCTGCCATGTTTTGTATCAGCTGCAAGTCCCCTTAGGCACTCTTGTAATGTGTCCAGGGCAGTGGTGGGATTCAAATATGTGAACAACCAGTTCTCTGTGTGGATGCCGCTTCTGGAAGTCCATTCTAGGCCTGGGCAACAAAAAATTAGCTACTGGTTCTGCTGAACTGGTGCGAACCGGCTGAATCCCACCACCAGTCCAGGGCCAGAAAGTCATGAACTACACTGGATCATTGTCCCCTGGGTATAAGAAGGTTGGAGCCCTCCAAATTAGCATGAGGAACTGCAAAGTCATCTCTTGAATGAGATGTTGCAGATGATATTGGGCTGCTATAGGCATACAGGCAGCTCTGTCACCAGCAGCTGTCCCAGCTTGTCAGAAAGAGGCACTCACCTCTGATCAAAATGCTTCTGACTATCCACAAACTTCCTCAACCATTTTGCCTCAGGATGGTTGTTATGTCCTGGGCCTTGCTGAGTCATTCAGCAAGGCTCAGGAAGGCTGCAGAAAGGTTGCAGAGACCCGGACAGACCACGTGTCTGCCCGGGACCCAGACAGGCTGTCTCCGGACTTGCGCATATGCGCAAGGCGGGAGAATGGCCTGCAATGATTGGTTGTGCATCCCCTTGCACGGGGAGTATAAAAGGGCAAGTTGCCATTGTGTTATTGCTTCTGTTCTGTGAATGTACCGAATAAAGAGATCCTTTGTTGTGAACCTGCCTCGTCTCAATGTCTGCTTTGCAAGAACAGAACAATGGTCTTTTGTGTTTATTTTGAATTTGGCTGTGCATCTGGCCATCTCCCCATCTCCCAGTGTATATCCCTAATCTAATCAAAATAATCTTGGCTTCTTTTGAGCTCTTCTAAACGTTCCCCTCAGCGGGAAATTTGTGAGATGATTTCAAAGATTGAAAAATTAAATCTCAGAGCTTTTATGTGGTGGTGTCTCTTTCAGGACAAAAAATAAAGAAGAAGTCAAGATGGAAATCTGAACCACACAATTGTAGCCCCACCCCCTTGTGTAGGCCTCAGTCACACGGCCATGATCATCATCCCTTTTTTTTTTGAACCCGTATCCCCTTGTGGGAGCAGCACAATTATTCTGCGAAGCTTTGGGACCAAAACCAGACAGAATACTAGCGAACCCAGTCAGTGAATTTTTTTTAAATGCAAATAATATGCTAATGAGAGCAAATATAAAAGCTGATAAGGAAAGATTTTGCTTTGTTTCTGACATGTGGGTCAAGAAGAAACAGACGCTTTGAAACACAATCAGACGAGTAGGATTGTCAAGAATTTCCAGTGTACAAAAGCATACACACTTTTACAAAGAGGAGTACACCTTGAGCAAATCAGGGCAGCTCCAAACCAAAGCATTTTTTTCTCTCCCCTCCCCCCCCAAAGTTTTAAAGAATTATTTATAAAGAATGTCACGTTCTACTTTTAAACTGGGAATCCTAATCAGCTGCTGACATAGCAGATTTCTCTCTCTCTCTCTCTCTCTCTCTCATTGTGTTTTTCTAGCTTTTGAATTTGATAAACTAGGTGAGTCAATTTGCTAAATTTAGGTCAAAAGCAGTTTATCTCCTGGGTCCCGTAGTACTTTCCTAAGTACTGATACTAAGTCAACCTTACATGAGCGGCTGCAATTAGAAAGACAAGACTGAATGGAATTTCAGGCAATAACATGTCTAAGTGCCATTGAGTTTACAGATAGGATTATAAACATTTTCAGATGCTGTCCATGCTCATAAATGTGTCTGAATGGAAAAAAGACCTGATAGGATTCATGATATCAAAAAACAAAACAAAACAAACAAACAACAACAACAACAACAAAACCCCCCACAAAATCTGGAAAGCCATTCAGACTAATAGGTCTAAAATAATTGCTGGTCGCACAAGTTTTTTCAGGGGAAATTCTATTCCCAGAGAAGTGGAAGAAGTGTAAATATCTCCTTAGTGTTCCACATATTTCTACATCTCAAATGTTTAAGCCAAACCATTGCTTCAAGAGGCAGCAAGCAATTGATTGGAAAGGAAGCCAATTTTATGTAAGCATTATTTGAGATAAGCCTCCTTAAAATTGACTTACAAGTGAGTCTGCAGAATTTGGTAGTGAGTTGTTCGGTGGCTTCTTATATTCTCTCTACTATTTCAATTTCTAGAAATAATCTCCAAAAAGGGTGATGAAGAAGAATAGTGAATTACTGTACACCTATTTCAGTAATGTTGGATATCTGTTAAAACTCTGAGCTGCAAATAATGAATAACAGAATAACAGAGCTGGAAGGGTAATTGGAAGTCTTCTAGTCCAACCTCTTGCTCAAGCAGGAGACCCTATAACATTTCAGACAAGTGGCTGTCCAGTCTCTTCTTGAAAACCTCCAGTGATGGAGCATCCACAACTTCTGAGGCAAGCCGTTCCACTGGTTAATTGTCCTCACTGTCAGGAAATTTCTCCTTAATTCTAGGTTGCTTCTCTCCTTGATTAGTTTCCATCTGTTGCTTCTTGTCCTGCCCTCAGGTGCTTTGGAGGACACATTGACCCCCTCTTTTTTCTGGCCTTCCTCAAATATTGGAACACTGCTATCATGTCACCCCTTGTCCTTCTCTTCATTAAAGTAGACATACCCAATTCCAGCAACCGTTCCTTGTAAGTTTTAGCCTCCAGTCCCCTAGATTAGTTTCCATCCATTGCTTCTTGTCCTGCCTGCAGGTGCTTTGGAGAATAGGTGGACCCCCTTATGGAACTATTATTCTAAATTATGGTACATAAATCTTTGAGGGATATGGACATGTGAACTATGAAACATAAATTAATAAATCAATATGTTTGTAAGATAAAATAGGAAAGGTTTAGCAGTTTACATTAAAAATTATTGTTCACAAGTATGCTATGAAAGTTGCTGTTTGTGAGGGATGTATATTTAATTTGTACTTAACGAAATGAAGGTCATATATTGAAGTCATTATTGGAAAAATAATCCTTAAAACTGGATAAAAGCCTGTAAATGATTGAGAAAAAAATAAGGAATTGGATGTATTGTCCATTAATAGGTTTAGAGTTTCTAAACATATTATGAATGTTAATTCTCAAATTTTAGCATAAGAAAATAAAGAAAGCAGTGGAAAAGACCGAGCGGTTGAATAAATTATGATTTATTTTCTTGTTTTTTTTCTTGCTTAGGTAAACCGTTTCTTAAGTGATCTGTGGCTCGTAAAAACTGCTGATCTCTTGAGAGACGCTTAGCATAAAAGAGAGCTCTTCAACACAACAGCAATTTATCACAATTACATTTTCAATCCCCTGTTGTGATTTTGTGGATTTAATCCCTTTCTCTATTATATGTATGTATATATATATATATATATATATATTAAAACATTAATTGTTTTAATGTTAGGCTTTCACCCTGTTGATACACATCAACTTTTTGGTTCCATTTCAGGATTGTAAGCAAGCACCCTTCCATTTCCCGAAGATGTGTTTAACTTAAATAAAATGCTCGGAGTAAAACAAACACATCATTTTATTCTGACAGCTGAGCCAAGTCAGAATAAGTCTGTATTTAAGCCTCTTGAGCTGATCTGCAAAATGATGTTGAACCGCTTTGGCTCAATTGACAAGGAGAGCATCAATTATAGCTTCCACGACATTTATCTCATTAATGTTGCATATCAACCAGTAAATAGGGAAGACATGAATTCCCTATCAGTCTATGAGGGCTGAAGAAATAAAGGCAGCCTCATTTGCCAAAGAGCAGCTGTTACTAACATTTGAGTGACAAGACCAATTACTGCCTTCAAATGAGCAGACATTCACAGTATTGTTCTTCTTGTCAACATTGCTACATTTAGGCTCTATTTTGAGCTCTTAGAAACATAGGATTGGAAGAGTCCTTGAAGGTCTTCTACTTCAACCCTCTGACCAGAGGAGAAATCCTCACTCCATCCCAGAGAAGAGGCATTCCACCTTCAAGGGAGGATGTTTTTTCTCCCTTGAAAACCTCCAGTGGTGGAGCATCCATAACACCAGGAGGGAGGCTGTTCTACAACTTAGAAAGAATAGAATAGAGCTGGAAAGGACCCTGGAGGTCTTCTAGTTCAGCCCCCTGCTCAAGCAGGAGAACCTACACCATCTCAGACAGGTGATTGTCTAGTCTCTTCTTGAAAATCTCCACTGATGGAGCGCCCACGATTTCTGGGGGTCAGTTGTTCCACTGGTTGACTGTCCTCACTGTCAGGAACTTTCTCCTTAATTCCAGGTTGCTTCTCTCTTTGATCAGTTTCCAACCATTGTTTCTCGTCCTTCCCTCTGGTGCTTTGGTGAACAACCTGACCCCTTCTGCCTTGTGGCAGCCTCTCAGATATGGCATTAATGGCATTCAGAATGAGGAATTCTTAGGACATAGAACTTAGAATAATAGAGTTGGAAGGGACCTCAGAGATCTTCTAGTCCAACCCCCTGCTCGAGCAGAAGACCTGATATCATTTCAGACAAATGGTTTTCCGGTCTCTTTTTAAAAGCCTCCAAGATGGAGCACGAACTTCTGAAGGCAAGCTATTCCATTGGTTGACTGCTCTCATTGTCAGAACATTTCTCCTTAGTTCTAGGTTTCTTCTCTCCTTGGTTAGTTTTCAACCATTGTTTCTTGTCTTGCCTTTTGGTCCTTTGAAAAGGCAAGACAAGAAACAATTCTTCTTCATGTTGAGCTTGGATTTCTACCCACCAGTCTGTGACCTACTTTGGGTCGTACCTTCTTCCTTCTGACAGAATTTCAAGTATTGGAGGACTCCGATCATGTCTCCTCTTAGCCTTTAGGCTGAACAAACTCAGTTCTTCCAACTTTTCTTCATAGGATTTAGTCTCCAAGCATCTCACCATCTTGGTTGTTCTTCTCTTTCTAGCTCCTCAGCATCCTCAAGAAAAACAACAGAGGCCCGAGGTTGGGATGTGAAGGTCCAAGGACAAGCATGGGGAAAGGAGGACAAAGAGGCAAGAGGGCTGCTGTGAGTAGGCAGCTGAAGTCACATCCCCTTTTTATGTAATTTGGTTGGCTGTACAGATGCTCCAGTAGGAGTCTATGGCAGACCCATCAACGGAGAGGCTGGGGGTGGACTAGTCAACACCCAACATAGAAGAAACAGGGCAGTTCTGGGTGCAGCTATGAGATCATTCAAAGAAATGGGGCTGCTACAAAGAAGAGGGGGTCACGTTATTCTCCAAAGCACCAGAGGGAAGGACAAGAAACAATGGTTGGAAACTGACTAAAGAGAGAAGCAACCTGGCATTAAGGAACAGCTTGCCCCCAGAAATTGTGGGCACTCCATTACTGGAGATTTTTAAAAAGACGCTAGACAGTCACTTGGCTGAGATGGTATAGGTTCTCCTGCTTGAGCAGGGGGCTGGACTAGAAGACCTCCAAGGTCCCTTCCGGCTCTATTCTATTCTAAATATAATAAGAAAGGAGCTTGGCTAAAGGATGAGGCAATCATCAAATCTTTATTATGGTCATAAAGCATAAGGAGAGTAAAATCCAAACAATAATTTTTGAAAAACTAAAAAGAAAGATAAAAGAAAAATCACACTTTTTTTTTTAAAAAAAAGCATAAAAAAGATATTTTAAAAAGATAAAACACACATGAATATGTGCACACACATCTGCCTAGCCCAGATCCTTGGAAAGGACTTAATAGGTGGATAAAAATGCCCAGAGCAGTCTAAACATCTGGCTGACTGTGAGACGAACCATAATAATATTAATGACCATCTGGACATAAAGAACTGGCCCTGCCTGTTGCAGTTGTAAGAAAAAAAAACAATCCCAATAGGTAATAATGAAACTCTACAGGTCATCTTCGGTTCAAGATTTTATGCAATGGACAATCAAACCTCAGGCTGCAGAGTTGACTTTTGATTTTTGTGTTGAGCCTTTGCCCTTCTCTGGATTAAGGCACTAATTAATGATAGCTGAACATCTGCCTCTTGATGTGTTCAGTCTTGATAACTTGGTGATACGCTGGTCTGCTTATTCCCTTGCCAAGTTCTGACATAGCATATCTGGACAGCCAAGCTGCTACATCTACAGAAAAGCTTGGCAGTCAAGGCCGAGGTAAACTATTATGCATATTGCCTTTGAACTAAAAATCACCACAGGGAATCTCTAGTAGCTCATTAATGTGAGAAAAAAACCAGCAGGCTAATTATTACAACTGCTGTTTATTGCATCTAATACTGTGGATTTCAGTTGAAACAAATGAAAGCAAAGCCTTTGGTACCAGCAATTTTTAGAGAGTGCTAATGCAAAAATTCCCTTGCAGGAAAACAGCCAGGACTTGAGAGCAATTTTCATCCAAACCACGAACCTCTAGAGAAGATGGTCACCATCCTTACTGATGTGCAGTTTTAGTTTAATCCATCTTCTGTGAGTTGTGATTTCTCAGAAATGACCCCTCCCAACAATCCGTTCATTTATGGAAAAACATCTTCTGGGCATGTTGGATTATGGAAAAGAGAGGAATCTTGGAAGAAAATAAAATGGATGAACTATAAATAAATCTCTGTGTGGGTGGTTGTTGCTGATTGATCGCTGTGAGCAGATATAAGAGGAAAAAGGTGGAATTGCTTTCAATTCTGTCTCTGAACAGTGCCAGTCGTTACCATGCGGCTTTTTAGAGATTACCTCAGAGTGCTGTAAGAGACAAATTAGGAAAAGAGATTTCCTAAGAGACAAATCCATATTTGTGTATTTTTGGGTGTGTGTACATACTGTATACCGAACTATACTGATAGGAGAATATTATCTATTTACATGCACATAATATACCTATATACTAATGTAGGGGAACCTTAAATAAGTAGCTTCAAGGTAAGGTGTTAGACTTTTTGACCTCTGCTTCTTTCAGATAAATAATTAAATATTTTTAAAAGTTCTTCAATAAAATCAGAATGTTTGTAATCCAAAACTGTTTTAGAACAGAACAGAATAACAAAATTGGAAGGGATCTTGGAGATCTTCTAGTTCCCCTCCCCCTGCTCAGACAGAAAATCCTATACCATTTCAGACAAATGGCTATCTAATCTCTTCTTAAAAACATCCATAACTTCTGAAGACAAGCCATGCCACTGGTTAATTGTTCTCACTATTTGGAAATTTCTCCTTAATTCTCTCCTTGAGTCCTTGGTGCTTTCTTGAAGTTGGTTATTTGCTTGCATATGTTTTATTACCTGACTCGGTAACATCAGGACAAGGGATGTGGTGTTTTCTCCCTATTTATACACAGTAGCTCACATTCAAGTGTTGGTGGTTTTCTCTTTGGTAGTTTCTTGATTAGGGCATTATTTTCTGCTTGATTGTTTGGCTGGTATTAATCCCTGATTATCTGGGTGTTGGCTGTTGGAGAGGAGGTATTCTGGTCTTTCTCCCCCCCCCTTCTTAGCTTTTTTATTGTCTGTTCTGAATAGTGTGTAAATGTGGCTTATCTCTATGTGTGTATTGAGGGCTAAGTGTTTGAATGCCAAACTTCCAGGAATTCTCTAGCATTTTTGGATTTATCTTGGTCCAAGATGCTCACAATTTCCCAGTTGAAACTATGGTTGAGTTTGTTCATGTACTGTGAGATTAAAGACTTTTGATCTTGTCTTCTGATTGCTGATTGGTGTTCATGGATGTGCTCTGGGAATCTTCTGCCTGTTTATCCTACATAGTGGCTATTGCAGTCTTTACACCGCATGTTGTGTTGGTTGTGCTAAAATGGTCAGGTACTTTTTGATAAAATTGTATGGATATTCATTTAGTGTGCAGTTTCCTTTTTCTGATGTTCTGGGTTAGGGTTAGGGTTAGGATTAGGGTTTGTACTCATTGGAATAAAGTTCTTACACAGCTCTTCTTATGGGAGATTACGCACTGCATTTTTCTGTGTTTCTACCTTATGTTCTTGGATATCTAAAAAAAATAATCAATGAAAGATAATTTCCTGCTGAAATAGTATTTTTTTTAAAATAAGCACCAGTATACATTACTGTTTAAAGTGCATGGTTAAACAATTACATACAACATTGTTGAAAGGGAGAATAACAATTAGTCAAATAAAAAAAAGAAGGGAATGTTTGTGTTTTGTCACAATTTATCTCTTTAAGTCAATTTTTTAAAGATTTGGTTTTGCCATTGAGTGTGGGGACTCGACTGCATCATACTGCACACACAGTGGCTATGTTGATTATTGTAAATGGGTTTTGGAATACTTTGGCTATGGATTGTGTTATTGTATGGGTTTTATAGTCTTTTATATATTTTTTTTTAAACTTATGTGGGTTTAACGTATTATTTTTGTTTTCTGTAATGTGTTTAATTGTGGTTAGCTCCCAAGAGTCATATAGTAGATATGGTCAGCTGGTTAAATTAAAATTAATAAAATCTCTGCAGAGGTGAAACTGGCAAGATATTTCAAGATAGCACCCTTCATCATCAAGGACAATTAACTTCCTTGGTGAAGAGTTCTTACGACTCAAACCTTTGCAGCTACAAAACAACTTAGTTTATTTTTTAAAAGAAATCACTAAACACTCCAAAAGTTAAACTGTATACAATTTTGTTCGGCTTGTCCCAAGCTTTTAGGGATGACTCCTGGCCCTTCCCTGAGGGTTTCCAGCTTGAAAACTTTTTTTTAAAGATTTTCTTATTAGTTTTACTCATTTATAACATAAAATGTGAAAATACAAAAGCAAATAGTAGGGGACAACAGTAGAAAAAGGGAAAACAAAAAAGGTGTGAAGAAAGAGAGGGGAAGAAACAAAAGGCATTGACTTCCAAATCTCTCTGTTGCACTAAAATCAGACATTAAAATCAAATTTCAACTTTTTACATTTCTATAGTAATATCCACTAGCCATTTCTGTAAAACCCAAAATCATAATATCATTTTTTCTCCACCTCGAGCACAAAGTCCAGAAGCGGTTTCCAAGTAGAAACAAAAGTACTTACTGTATGTTCTTTTCTTTGATCAGCACAGTCAATTTGGCCATCCCTGCTAATTCCACCAGCTTTGGTAACCTTTCATCCATGGTGGGAATCGAGGCATCCTTCCACTTTTGGCCATAGAGCAATCTTGCTGCAGTCGCCATATATAAAATCAGAGTTCCAATTTTTTTTGCCAGTTCTCTTTCCATTAGACCCAGAAGGAGAGTTTCTGGTTTCACCTTAAGAATTTTCTGCATTAATATAGAAAAACTTTTTTTTAATTTGAACTCTGTCGTTCACCATTAAAAAATATTTCCTTCAGTGACACTTTGGAAAATCTCCTGGACTAGTCAGAATTTGGAAAACTGTTATGCGTATTTCACTACTGTATTAGGTTATAGAATTGTGTGGAAAGTTACTGCCAGCCAGCTGAAATGGACTGATTCATTAGTTTTCCTTTTCCCATTTAAACTGTTTAAAAGTTACATTTTAGCTTAGTTTTTAAAATGTATTGGTGTTTTTTTTTAAGCCCTACAGAAAGTAAGTTCCTCGCTTATTCTTCACTTCCAGATTCTGGCATGGAGAGTTATTCCTCCTTTGCCATGTGGCTATTAAGGGAGAGATTATAGTTCCAATTCTCAAAAATATGAAAAAAAGGACTTTGGACTGGAAGGATTTCAAACAGTTTGGAATCACCAACCAGCCAGGAAAGGATTTGTCATCTGAGTTCAGTAAAACTTGGTCTCTATTAAGCAACGTGTGAGAAATAAGCCTCTGAGGAGCATTTTCATTCCTGCTATCTGGTTTATGGGGAATGTTGGCTCTGCAGCTTACATATCTATCCCAGGAGATTAAAATTTAGTACTTTTTCTGCCTTTATAAAGGCTGAAGAAAGACTGAGATAATTCAGAAGGCTAAAAGCTTACTCGATTTTATTCGCGAACCCGTTCTTTATTGTATCACAAAAATGAAGATTCCATCAGTGGAGAATCTTACTGAGAATGGATAGATATTTGCATTGGCTGTTTCGGGGTGGAAAGAAGCATCCGAGGTCGGCAGGCTTTCCACGAAGGCTTTGAAATGGGCTAGAAAAATCTAAGAAGGTTGGAGAGTTTCAAAAATTACTTCACTTGGTGAAGTTGCTTGTAGCTCATGAAAGCTGATGCCTTGTGATAAAATGTGTTTCCTGGTAGCTAGGTTAGTATGGCCAACCTAGGTGTCCACCAGCTGCCCTCAACTCTAATTCCTAGCTAGTGACTAATGAACGTGCTGGTTGGGAACTATGAAATGTGTAGTTCAACACAAGTAGGCACTATGTGATTGGGGATGTTCCATATTTTCTGGAAAAGCTGATGAATCTTCCCAATAGTTTCAAATCTGTGATATTTGAACTTCCTTTTGTTACTGAAGTACAAGACTTTAATTGGTTTCTTTTAGGCAGATTCTGAAGAGAACAAAGGGAACTCTGATTCATGCACACACACACATGCACACAAAGTAATTTCAGAATACAGTACAATACAGTAAGTATCTTTCACCCATCCACTTTATCTGGAGAACTATTTCTAGAATGAAATTGTAAAATGCAGATAGCGACTCTGGTTTGCTGATAGTATCTGAGTTGGCTGTTGGCACTTAAGCTTAGGATAAAGTCTCAATAACTTTTAGATTCTATGTTATCATCTTTTGCTGGTGAAAAGGCTGGCAAAACTCCATCCCTTATAAAGCTTCTAACATTATCTATTAACTTGATATATGTCCTATCTCTCTGCTTACATAACCAGGGTTATTCCACTTTACATTGCCTTGGTAAGGACACACTTGGAATACTGCATCCAGTTTTGGTCACCACGATGTAAAAAAGATGTTGAGACTCTAGAAAGAGTACAGAGAAGAGCAACAAAGATGATTAGGGGACTGGAGGCTAAAACATATAAAGAACAGTTGCTGGAATTGGGTATGTCTAGTTTAATGAAGAGAAGGATGAGGGGTGACATGATAGCAATGTTCCAATATCTTAGGGGTTGCCACAAAGAAGAGGGGGTCAAGCTATTCTCCAAAGCACCTGAAGGCAGGACAAGAAGCAACAGATGGAAACTAATCAAGGAGAGAAGCAACCTAGAACTAAGGAGAATTTTCCTGACAGTTAGAACAATTAATCAGTGGAACAACCTGCCTCCAGAGGTTGTGAGTGCTCCAACATTGGAAGTTTTTAAGAAGAGACTGGACAACCATTTGTCTGAAATGGTATAGGTTCTCCTGCTTGAGCGGGGGGCTGGACTAGAAGACCTCCAAGGTTCTGTTCTGTTCTATTCTATTCTATTCTATTCTATTCTATTCTATTCTATTCTATTCTATTCTATTCTATTCTATTCTATTCTATTCTATTCTACTCTACTCTACTCTACTCTACTCTACTCTACTCTACTCTACTCTACTCTACTCTACTCTACTCTACTCTACTCTACTCTACTCTACTCTACTCTACTCTATTCTATTTTTCCCAGTGGTTAACCTCATCACTGGTGGAGTAGATAAGTTGTAGTAAATGAATTGTGGGGAGCCCAACTTTGGAAATTGAATTTTCCTTCGCAGAACTTGGGGAAAAAATATAATCTACTGAAGCCCAGAGAATTTCTCTACTTATATCCATTTCTTCAGCTTATGACTATAACTGGCACCCTTTCTATGATGTATCAGTCAGCTGAAAATATATTGCACAAAATTAAGAATGAAAAATGACATTGGAACAGGTATAAAATGGAGGAGGAGGGAGGGAGGGAGGGGAGGAGGAGGAGGAAGAGGAGACAATCCTGCAGTGTGAAGGAGTTGGACTTGATGACTCTTAGCATCTCTTCAGCTCTACGCATCTAAGAAGAATTCAATATACAAAAAACACAATTAGCTGACAGTAGCATTGGCCACAAGGCTCTAAACGCTTGTATTTGCCCCCATCTCTAATTTATACTTGTCAGCAGAGAAGAAAGAAAACAGTCTAACTGAATTTGGAGCGTTTTTTCTTTTTCATTCCCGGCACACTGTTTAACTAGTAATGCTTCTTTCCAATATTATTTGTGATTCTTCTCAAAAGCCTCAGGGCCCCTTTCAGTAGGCTGGATTAATTTTTTTTAGAGAGAAACCACAATATATTAAAGCGTGACAAGACCACTGGGCTCGGTGGAAATCGAGAAGCAGAGAGGAATGCTGATGGGAAGGGGCTTCTTTGACCGCCATGCTTTTCTTATCAGCAAGGAGGCAAAAGCTTCTGGAAGGATCTCCGCAGAGCTTAACAAATTTGCTATTTGTTCCTGGCCAAAATCTTATGCATAGAATTATTCCATCTTCCTATCTGACTTTGGAAATCCGACTCGCTTGCTATATTGTTGGACTCTAGCTAGCTCGGAATTTCTCTTTAGATATATAAAACTTCATTATTATTATTTTTTAAAAGCATAAGAGATAAAAAAATAACAAAAACAAATGGTCAGAGAGAGAAATAGATAAGAAAGGTGGAAAAAAGAGATAAGAGAGAGAAGTTTAAAAGGGCTTTGTGCCTGTAGCAGGAGTAGAACTCACAGTCTCCCAGTTCCTAGCCTGGTGGCTTAACCATTACATCAAACTGGCTCTGTACTAAAGCTACAATCTTTATTTTAATTTTCTCTCTCTCTATGGTACATAAATTAAAGTGTCCTTACATCTGTTCTGTTCCTTACATCTGTTCTGTTTCAAGAGCTCCTTTTAACATCTGTGGTAGTTGAGGCAGCTGCATTTGTTCAAAGAAGACTAGTAAAAATAATAATTAAAAAAGTTATCCTTTCAAAGATGTTGGGTCTTTTTCCTTCTTTCTACTTCAGCTCGCTCCCCATAAGCGTCCTTTTTTTTTTTTTTTGATCGGCCTGAGGCCAGGACTTTGATCTCGGTTTTCAATCGCAGAAGTCTAATATCAGAGAACATGCAAGAAAGTGGAGATGGAGGGGAGATCCAGAATGGGTGATTTTTTTAAAAAACAAGTGGACACCAAATTACTTTTAAGCACTTTAATCTTTTTGAAAGCACAGATTCAAAGTGAGTAACCAGATTGTAAATAATCTTGCCTTTATACTCTTGGGAGGGGGAAAGAGTTGGGCTAAAGAATCCTGTGTAAGAATAAAAGGAAGAAGGTTTCATAAATGCAACAGAAAGGAGATTTACTTACTGGAAATACTTTTCCAATAAAGTACAGGGTAGGCGAAGCCTAGTGCCTAGCTAACTATATCCAACTGGGAGGAGTCTTTAATTTTGCGATGGTGGCGAATATCTGTAGCTCATGTGTAGGAGGAGGGTGGAGGATTGTTCTCTGAACTTGTGGGTTGGTTTCTGAACATTTCATTACCAGGCTAGGTAACATCTTCAGTGGAGTTTTGGAGGTGTCAGTGTCTGTGTTCTTCTGCTTATAAGAGCTTCGCATGGCCAGTAGGTCTTGTGATGGGGAGTTCACATCAGGTGAAGGTCACATTAGGTGAGGGTCTTGTGATGGGGAGGTAATGTCAGGTGAGGGTCATTGGGAGGTGAAGTGCTGGTTGGGAGATTTGGTTGAGAGTTGGTGCTGCCTCTGGTTGGCTGTGTGTTTGATTTGAATTCTGAGGGATTCATAGGCTGGATGTGGGTCAATGTGCTTGTTGGTGAAATTGCTTGTGGAGTGCCAGGCTTCCTTGAACTCACGAGTGTGGTAGCAGAATCACTAAGATCATGGGTGCTGTGAGAAGGAAAATACCTGCAGGATCCAATCTGGGTTGGTCAGCAGGACCAGAGGTTTCATCTCCCAAGCTTTTAGACTCGTGCTGGAGCCCATCCTCAGGGAACTTCTCTCTAGCAGAGTGTGTACTTTGGGTCATTCTCTGTGTGGTATTTATATGGTAACTGTTGTATGTGCCATTTTAGATGTTGATTGGGGTGATGATGGCTGGCTATTAAATCACTGGCTGTTGTTTTCTTGTGCTGCCCAGCCCTCGCCTCCTAAGCACTTGATAAGCTGGGGGTAAATCAGAACTCCTGTTGACTGACCAGGGGCGCATTTCCTAGGCTTCAATTATTTCCCTGGCTGTTTTTGTACCTGCTCGCCCAACAAACTTAATAGCTGCAAAATTGAATGCACCTTGGATTCACCATCTCTTAGACAAAGTGCAGGTAGAGTGGTAGAGGAAATTTAAATACTCTGCTGACTCCACCTTCAAGAGGAGGAAGAAGAACTTCCTAATTCATTCAAGCTTTTTTGAGCATGTTATCAACGGCTTTCATTCCAAGACAACCAACTGATTTCCATAATGCTTGCATTTGATTTAGTTCACAGCCAATTCGAAACAGCATTCCTTGGAAGGAACCGTCCTTCCATCAGTATACTGATCTTAACCTCCTTTGCGGTGAAGAACTGGATATTCCTTTTTCTAACTACCATATTTCCTTCCTCGGTTGGTTTCAATCCGACAAGCTTTCCCCTCATCTTCCATGGTTACGGAGTTGTGTTAAGAGAGTCTTTATCGAAGCTCTTTTGAAACCTTGAATATATTATACTCTTTCTCTTTTTATTCTTTCTTTTGTTACGTTTGAATGAGTCTTGGCATTTTTGATGAGTGCAATTTCCTCCTACTTTTGAAAGCTCTAGGTTTTTGTCCTATCAGAGAATAGCTGAGTCATTGATTTGTAACAATGGTCTTATTTATTTTTCTTAAATATCTTTTCCACTTGATGCTTCTTTAGAAAGGCTATGAAAGCTGAACACCAGAGAGGGCTGCCTAAGATATGGTAGAAGCCTTTAAGCCTGGAAATCAAATAGCCCCTTGGCCATTGACTTAAAAATCTGGGTGGGGGGCATTCAGGATTCAAACTTTGGGACTAACGCATGTAAAGGGTGGGATTCCTCAATGTAATCAGATGGAGAACTTCTTGTATGTATAACTCTTTGATTCTCTACAGTACATCAATTTATCCAAACTTCTGAGTCTGCTTGAGAATAAGGGATAGGTAGGATAAAAGTCTAGTCACTCTTTGATTACTAACAAATGGGAAACCTGAATTTTATATTTCAGTGTGGCAGCCATTAGTTAGCTGACCTCATCCTAATAAGCAAAAAAAAATTGTAAAGCAGATAATTATGCTTTGTATTATCTTAGTCCTTCCTGATAACAGACTGGCTTTTATAAACAGAAACAGGAAGCGATGATTTCCTCATCTCACTCAAAACAAATATAAATGATAGAGAAAATATTGCTGCATAAACAGAAATAAAGTGGATGCAAGGTTGGATTTTGTCCTATACAGCAATGTCCATGGGGGGAAGGGGGTAAAAAAAAAAAAACCAAGATGGAGGCAACAACCTCCATTCTTTACATGCATCATAAGATACATTAAAAAGGGGCGGAGCTTGGATCATGAGGCCATGATCGCCATCTTGATTTTTTTGACTCTCCTGTTTGCATACAGATAGTCCTCAGCATATGACTGTAATGGAACTGCCCTAGGGGCATGGTTTTGCCGAAAATTGGAAATAAGCGACAGTTTTGGGCAAACCTATCCTAAAATGTGATCGTGTGATCAAGGGATGCTTCAAACAGCCATAAATATGGCTGTGTGGCTGGACACCTGAAGTTCGGTCACATGATCACCAAGATGGCCACCCTTTAGAACTGTGAATCTGGGTCCTAAGTCCCCTTTTTTTCAGGTCGGTCATAACTTTGAACGGTCACTAAGCAATCGGTACTAAGACTACCTGTACACATGGTTAATATTTTGCAACTCTGTTTTATGTCATTAGCATCTCTGAGAAATGACAGCATCCGGTGCTTCTAAAAAAAAAAAAGCGTTTCCACAGCAAAGGCCGCTTTTGTGTATTTCCTCCTGAGAATGAATTACTTCTCACGAAACCCAAAGTTAGCTCAGTTAATTATTATGTTAAATATACTGTAGAAAATCGCTCCAGAGAGAATGTTAATCCTGCTATCGTGCCATTAGGAGTAGGTAAAATCTACATTTGAGTGCCTTTTCTTCATCTTTGATTCTGCAGTTCTCCAAGGGGTCAGCTGTCACAGTTGCTTGGATGGCCATGGAGCTGAATTTAAAAATATTGGAAAGATGGGAAGACCATTAATCCTTTGTTGTTGTTGTTGTTGTTGAAAAGGATAATCAGTTATTTATATTTATTTATGAACACTTGAGCCACCTACTCTCACCATCCTACACAGGTCACAGTAACTACTACAACACCCAAAAAACACCAAGTTGTTCTAAAGTTTGACTTTGGAATCAGTGTATAAATGTGTCTGTATTACCAAGATTTCATGTCTCTGGAGATTCTCAGTCACTCAGTCAGACCATGGTTGTCTCAAAGGTGCTTTTTCAAAAGGCAGCTGGACTTTGTTTCTTCCTTGAAGATGTTTCACTTCTCATCCAAGAAGCTTCTTCAGTTCTGATTGAATGGTGGAGAATGGAAGGACTTATATTCCTTGCACCACCTCTCTCCTGTTTATAATACAGTCCTTTCAGCAGTTCCAAGAAGTCTCCACACCCATTTGCACTCTGATTCAGGGGACCCTGAGGGCATAGATAAACCTCCAAGTGGCCTCAATGACTCTCAGAGAGAGAGTACTAATGATCAGATGACTGCAAGGAATATGAATCCTTCCATCCTCCACCATTCAGGCAGAACCGAAAAAGCTTCTTGAATGAGAAGCAAAATGTCTACAACGAAAAACAAAGTCTGGTTGCCTTTGGAAAAAAGCACCTTTAGGACTACCAACATTTCACTATACATATGTCTGAGGACATCTGAGAAGTTTATCTTTCTACTTTTTTGTTGTTATCAAGGACGCCAGCATTGTCTTTCCAAACTGCAAGCAAAGATTAGGTATTAGGCTGCGATTAGTATATAGTACAAATAATTTCATGAGCATTAGGGGTCTGCAATGCTTGGGCTTTGACTGCAAAAAGGTACTTTGGGATGTTTCAGGGGACTCCTTCAAGCAGGCCCAAAGTACATTTTTGCAAAGACCTAACAGGCCTAGATATTTAAAAGACAAAAAATTATTATTTTCATAAAAATGGCAGCAGTAGGAATGATTATTTCCAGCAACAACAGGACAAGAAGCAATGGATGGAAACTAGAATCAAGATCACACAAAGTATTAGTACTGCTTTATAAAACCCCAGTAAGACCAGACCTGGAATACTGCAGCCAATTTTGGTCACCATGTCACAAAAAAGATGTTGAGAGTTTGGAAAAAATTCAGAGAAGAGAAACTAAGATGATCAAAGGCCTGGAGGCTAAAACATACGAAGAACGGCTGCGGGACTTGGGTTTGGCTAGTCTAAAGAAAAGAAGAAATAGGGGAGACATGATAGCAGTGTTCCAGTATCTGAGGGGCTGCCACAAAGAAGAGGGGGTCATGTTGTTCACCAGAGCACCAGAGGGCAGGACAAGAAACAATGGTTGGAAACTGATCAAAGAGAGAAGCAACCTGGAATTAAGGAGAAACTTCCTGACAGTGAGGACAATCAACCAGTGGAACAGCTTACCCCCAGAAATCGTGGGCGCTCCATCACTGGAGGTTTTTAAGAAGCGGCTAGACAGTCATTTGTCTGAGATGGTATAGGTTCTCCTGCTTGAGCAGGGGGCTGGATTAGAAGACCTCCAAGGTCCCTTCCAGCTCTATTCTATTCTAAACTAGAACTAAGGAGAAATTTCCTGACAGTTAATCAGTGGATCAACTTTCCTCCAGAAGTTGTGGGTGCTCCAACACTGGGCATTTTTAAGAAGAGACTGGACAGCCACTTTTCTGAAATGGTATATAGGGCTTCCTGCTTGAGCAGGGGGTTGGACTAGAAGACCTCCAAGGTCCCTTCCAACTCTGTTATTCTGTTACCATATCATATGCAGACTACGTTGCAGAACAAATGTTATTTCATCCATCCTTCTGGTGTGCCGGGTACAAAGAATGAGACATCAGCTCAGTCTTTTTCATTTTTTATTGGGAAGTTGAATTCCCTGCCCTGTTCCTTTGAGAGCTGAGATTAGATTCCTCTCTGCTGGATACCAAGCTGGCAAAATCAATTTAGACACAGCTACCCTGTACGGAAAGCACAAGAATTAAATTCCCTTCCCTGAGCTGCATTATACGCAAGGTGGAATGAATTTCTTTGCTCGCCAAATCTCTAGCTCTTTGCTTGGGAACACCGTTCTGTACAAAATTCTCCAAGTAGAAGGAGAGCTTGTCAAAATGGTTGAAATTGTGGTGGTGATGATACAGAGAGAGTAGAAAATTATTGCACTTTGGCATCAATAGAGAACAAAACAAGGTTGTTAGCTTGTACTGGTGGATGAAGGAAGCAACCAGGTAGAGAAAGCAGAACTATTTAACTCGTTTTTCACATCTGTCTTTACACAAAGGGAAAAAACAGACCAACCTATCAAAAATAATGCCATAAAAAACAGAATAGAAACACAAGTTAAAATAGGCAAGAAAACGGTAAGTGAGCACCTGTCCAGCCTAGACGAGTTCAAATCACCAGGACCAGATGGATTACACCCCAGGGTTCTCAAGGAACTGGCAGATGTGATCTCAGAACCATTGAACTATATTTTTCAAAGGTCCTGGAGCACTGGGGAACTACCAGAGGACTGGAAAAGAGCTGATGTAGTTCCCATCTTCAAAAAAGGGAAAAAAATTACAGACCTATCAGCCTGACCTCAATATCTGGGAAGATTCTGGAAAAGATAATCAAACAACGAATCAGCGAACACCTAGAGGCAAACAAAATCACTACCAGAAGCCAACATGGGTTTGTCAAAAACAGATCATGCTAGACAAATCTTATTGCATTCTTTGACCAAGTGACAAAATTAGTGGATCAGAGGAATGCTGTGGATATAATTTATTTGGACTTCAGTAAGGCATTTGATAAAGTAGATCACACCCTACTACTTGTCAAGATAGAAAAATGTGGGTTAGACTGCATCACCACCAGATGGATTTGTAGCTGGCTGACCGGCTGTACTCAGTTTGTGGTCCTCAATGGAACCACATCTACATGGAGGGAAGTGTGCAGTGGGGTGCCCCAGGGCTCTGTTCTGGGCCCAGTGCTCTTCAACATCTTCATCAACGATTTGGATGAGGGGATAGATGGGGAACTCATCAAATTTGCAGATGACACCAAGCTGGCAGGAATAGCCAACACTCCAGAAGACAGGCTTAAGATACAGGAGAAATTTGGACTCTAAAATGTTGGGCATTGATTGTCTAAGTTTATTGGGCCATTTTGTCTATCTGTCCTGGTCCAGTCTGGGTGAATCACATATTCAGTGCAGTAGAACCAACCCAAAATATTCACATTTTGCCACTGTCTGGATAAGAACAAGAAGGATAACAGAGTAACAGAGTTGGAAGGGATCCTGGAGGTCTTCTAGTCCAGAGCTTCCCAACCTTTCCGGCTTGGCGGTCCGGAAGGAAATGTGCACGCACGCAGACCGTGTGTGCATGCGCAAATGGGCGTGCACATGATGGTGCTAGCATGCGCACGCATGTGCAAGCGGGCTGTGCGCATCCATGTCATGTGTGCTGGTGCCCACGCGCATACACAAATGGGCTGCTTTCACCCATGTGATGCTGGCGGCAGTGCTAGAGTCCCTGCACATGTGCAAATGGGGCTGCTAGCACCCACACGGCAGTGCTACCACAAGTGGGGGGGCTCACCAGCTATTCCCGGGGCCTGGTGGCCAATAGGCCATGACCCGGTACCGGGCTGTGGACCATAGGTTGGGGACCCCTGTTCTAGTCCAACCCTCTGCTCAAGCAGGAGACCCTTCACCCTTCTGAACAAATGGCTGTCCAATCTTTTCTTAAAAACCTCCAGTATCCGTATTACAGTCTGACAGGGGTCAACCATCACACTTGCAGTGAAAACCGCAGCCCTGAAAAATCTTGCTCCAGGCTTTCTTCTCTACTTTGCTCAGACAAGCTAAAAAAAAATGGTTTGTCCAGACAGAAAAATGGGGGAAAACCCCAAAGGCTTTGATTCAGCCACATTAAAAATATTGTGAGTTCAGCACTAATGAAGTATTAATGCCAAATGATTTCCATGGAATCTGATGTGCGTAATTACGGTTTATGGATGCAAATGTGTCTCTTTTTTCTGACTTACGTCTGTACTGCTATTTACTGATATTGAGAGTTCCCAGGAACAAAAAATAAATTACCTCAACCCAGTTCTAAGCAGGCGTTTAGGATTGCAGCTGATGCCTGTTTACTAGTAATGTTTTTAAAATTGTTTTCATTAGCTAAGTGGGTAGCCTGCCAGTAATATTCCAAGGAAGATGGAAGAATTAAATGAGGAAAACCTTCTCCCTAAACACTCACACATTTACCAACTGCACTCAGGAGGGATATTCAGCTGTTTCTCTTTATGGTGTCTGGTTCTCTGAATGAAAGGAACAAGGACGCCATTTTCAAATCTTTCATGATCAAGAAATGCCGTAAAGTTGACAAGAGCTGATGCCATAAAATAAAGTTATTAGTGTTAAGAAGTGTTACCAATTCTTTCTGATTTTTGTCTACTGTAGACTAACGGGACCTTTTTCCTGCCCTGTGTTTTATAGTGCAGCTAGTCCTCGAATTACAGCAGTCCATTTAGTGACCGTTCAAAGTTGCAGCAACACTGAAAAAAGTGACTTATCACCATTTTTCACAATTAAAACCACTGAGGCATCCCCATGATCACATGATCAAAATTCAGATGTTTGGCAATTGATTCATATTTATGATGGGTTGCAGTGTCCCCGTGATCACGTGATCCCCTTTCGCAACCTTCTGACAAGCAAAGTTGATGGGAAAGTCAGATTTGCTTAACAACCGTGTTATTAACTTAACAACGGCAGTGATTCCCTGAACACCCCTGTCAAAAAAGGTCGTAAAAGGGAGCAAAACTCAATTAACACCTGTCTCACTTAGGAACAGAAATCGGGGGCTCAATTGCAGTCTTAAATTGAGGATTACCTATATTGAAACAGAGCAGCTTTTTAAAAAGACACACTAGCATGCCCTGATTATTATTATTTGATAGTTTTCCTTTGGAAGGATGTAGATGATAAATCAGCCTTAAAAGTTGCCATTGTCTGATTTAGGTGACACCCCTGATCACCAGCTTTCTTCTCCAAAATTTGATAAAGAGAAAGTGATTCTGTCATGCCTCCGTGGGAGCCTGAAACTGCAGAGGAAAATGAGCTGGAACGGGACCCTATGGAGGTCAAGGGAGAGGTGTCTGTGGCTTCAGAGGAATGTGGGGAAGATCAGGCCAAGGCAGGCCAGGGCCCTTCAGGAGTGGGACAGGAGGAACAGGAGAAACAGAGCTCAGGCGATGAGCAAGGGCCACCCCCACCTGATCCTAGAGCACGGAGAGTGGAGAGAAGGAGGGAACAACGCAGGCAGGCTCAGCTACTCGGGAGGAGAGCGTCCCGCCCCTCTCCACAAGGCACACCTGGAGAATGAGATTTAAGGAGACGCTGTGGGGAGAGGCATTTGTTGGGAACAAACGCTGATTCCTTGGAGTTTTGTGTATGTTGTTGCTGATCTCTTGTTCTGTGACTTCTGCTTGGAAACCTGGACACTCTGACCATTGGATTGGCTGACAACGTTGCTTGTATGTTTAAGGAACTCGGACTGTATTTTGGCTCGCCTACTAAAACTGTTCAGGCAAGCATGTATTCACACAGACTCGTTAGGTTTATGATGTATGTGTCATTCCTTCTTATCTCCGTGGCCTTGAGTGGATTCCTCTCCTAGTCAGACTGTGTGTGAGGCTACTTGCAGCCAGAGGTGTGTGTGTCTTCCTTTGTTTGGAGGCTTGCCAGAAACATGGGAGCATTTGGGGAAAATTTGGAGCAATTAAAAGGGTGGTTTGAATTGCCAGCTGACTGCATTGCCTCTGTGCTGTGCCCTGGGTCATCACAGATTCTTGAAAGAAACCTGAGAACACAAAAGTAGATTTCTGCCAGGATCTTTCTCACTTTAGATTCTGGGATTCTCTTGTTTCTACCCTATAATAAGCGGATCCATTCCTCACAACCATCGGCAGTTTCTAATCCAGCGCCTTCACCACTATATCAAGCTGGTTCTCATCCTGAAAACTAGACCATAGCCAATTGTATTAAAATTGAATTTACTTTCCCCGGAGGCAGATTTAGGGAATAATTTTGAACAGAGACTGAATTTTGAAGCTCATTTGACAAGAGCTTCTACCTTCCCAGATTCTTCAGATAAGAAGAGAGGGTCAGCCTATTCTCCAAAGCACCAGAAGGCAAGACAAGACACAATGGATGGAAACTAATCAAGGAGAGAAGCAACCTGGAATTAAGGAGAACAATTCCCAACAGTGAGAATAATTAACCAGTGGAACAGCTTGCCTTCAGAAATCATGGGTGCTCCATCACTGGAGCTTTTAAGAAGAGACTGGACAGCCACTTGTCAGAAATGGTATAGAGCAGGGCTTTTCAACCAGTGGTACGGGTACCACCTGTGGTACATTGGCACCTGGCAGGTGGTATGCGGCCATCCTAGAAAAGTGGTAGCAGGGGAGGGGAATGAGCTGAACCGGTGGCAGCACTGCACAAGCCTGAGCGAGAGACGGCTGGAGCTGCAAGGCTGTCAGGGCTCAGCGGAAGCGCCAGGATCAGTGCCGCTTTCCAGCTGATTGGCGCTTCTTCGGGGCTGTCAGGGCTCAGTGGAAGCACCAGGATCAGCGCCAGGCTCCCGCTGGAAAGCAGCACTGATCCTGGCGCTTCTGCTGAGCCCAGAAGAAGCGCCGATCAGCTGGAATGTTGCAGCATCCCCAGGGTCTTGTGATTTACATTCAGATGCTTGGCAACTGATTCATATTTATGATGGTCACAGTGTCCCAGGGTCATGTGAAGTGACCAAAACCTGCCGCAACCACGCAGCAGACGGGGGGAATAAAAACCAAACACCCCCCACCCCACCCCCACTGCCAATCCTCAACAGAAATGCTCACAACAATGAAAACCTCGGACAGGAGGAAGAGCGCCACCGGGCGGGCAGGCAGGTGTCTTGCTCGGCTGCGGCTTGGGGGGCACTTTTTTCAGTGCCATTGTAACTTCGAACAGTCACTAAGCGAACTGTTGTAAGTTGAGGACTACCTGTACTTTATCACTTTTTTCCTTTTTTTTTTTTTTTTTGGTTATCAAGTTTTTGACACCTTGCTAGGCGACTGGTGGTACTTGGATGTTGCCATATCCTAAAAGTGGTACAATGGGTGAAAAGGTTGAAAAGCCCTGGTATAGAGCAGTGATGGTGAACCTTTTAGAGACTGAGTGCCCAAAAACCAGCCCCCCCAGTTTTTAATGATAAATATATCATTATGGCTGTGCGTTGATCATCCCAGCTTGTGATTTATGTATCTTTGACATATGTCATTATGGGTCAAAATAACAATTCTTGGGTTCACACAAACACCAATGGTAAATTCTTTCCTGATTTTTATTTCTTTTTAAAGAAGGCAAAATCTGCTGCCCTGGAGAATAATTATGTTTATTTAAATTAGAGGAAAAACAGCATGGTAATTTGAAACGTCTCCCTTAGCAGGGATTTGTATGGCTCCCATATTGAGGTTTTACTGAGCCTTGCTGTATTGTTTTATGATAATTGGGTGGTTTTTGCAAAGCTTCTGAAACTTTATGCAAATGCGATGGCATTTTGTTTCAAAATGAGTCTGCTAGGTATCACTGCATATGGTTTATTTTACGATCTGTAACTTCTGTCTCAATAAAGCAAACTAAATTGAGGAAAGTATAACGGTACATTTTGTAAGCTGTTTTGATCCAACCACTTGTGTCAAAAAGGGGTTTCAATTTCAGGAAACACTTTTTGAATTACCAGAGCAAACAATCTCTAGGCCCTTGGGCACTTTCAAATGACTTTGATCTGCCTGCAATTCTAAGTTCTTAATATCATTTTAATATATTTATGTTCAGTCCCCATCACCATATGGTGTTCCAGAAAAAGAATTCACCCGAAAGTGATTTTTGAAGACAATAAATAAATAAACCAGGAAACATAGATCAAAGGAACTGCAGGGTGGCATATCTGGCCTGTTTGAACTATGAAGATAAACCTTTACTGGTTTTCAGAGCTATACGTGGGAAATTGTTTTCCTATTTCTTTACATGAGAAGTATCTATTATTATACAAGATGATGGAATACTTCGGACTATAAATTCTTACTTGGCAAACAATTTCCACTATAAAGACTACCTACAACACGTGAAACAGATGTCCCATACCTAGCTATAAAAAACAAAAAACTATTTTTAACGTTTGATTTACATTTTTTTAACTTAATATATTATCAAGAGAATATGGATGAAGATCAGGGAAAAATCCTTTTTATGTTGAAATCAATACACGAAACCATTTTTTCAGCGTGTAACAAAATAAGAGGCAACATAAAGGAACAAGATGCAGCTTAGATATACAAACCCAGATCTTGACTACAACCAAAGAACTAACAATGCAGCAAGTAACAGTGGAACAACTAAATACTAAGACAGAAGACCCAATTGACCAACAGATCCAGCCAATGGGAAAATTAGAAAAGAGAGTGACAACATTGAAAATGGAAAAAGACTTTTTACATAAATCAGAAGAAATTTGAGGAAAAGGAAGAAGAACAGATTGAATGGAAGATACATTTATAAGGACAATTGTGGGAAATTGGAGTAATAGGGAGGAGATTAAATGAATACAATTGGGCTAGTCCTTCCAAAAAAACTGTAATTAAATGGTCTTTCTTATTTCAAATAATACATATAATAATAGAGGGAGAACTCTTTGAGGATTCAAAAGTATTGACATGGAAGGTTAGTTGGCAAAGGAAAAAAGCCAGAGTAAGGTTGAAAGAAACTAGGGTTTTGATCTAGTAGAGGGGATTTTATACTATTGATTAGTGGGTTGAACATGGTGGAAAATAGATAATTTTTAGAAAATAAAGTAACATTATAATTGAATAGGTAAGATGTGTAATAAAATTAATAGACTTTTGGTTTAATATGGTGAAAAATAGATAACTTTTAGAAAAGAATAAGATTATATGCAAATAGACAAGATGTGTGTTTAGAATTTTAGATTTTGTTATAAAAATGGAAAAATGTACAAGTTGAGATAAGGGAAACTCTGTTCACCTAAATCTTGGAAATTATAATATACTAAATGTTAACTTGAATATGAGGGGAAATTAAAGCTTGGGAAAAAAGCAATAACAGGACATTGATTGTATATAAGGATTGAATGCAAACACAATTAAGATACGTATAAGCTAAAACGTATTGATAAATGTAATAAAGATGGTTTTACTTAGTTGATAACAATAAGAACTATATTAGCTCAATATGAGATAGTAGATATTAAGGGAAAAAGAGAGGAAATATTTGATGTTGTAACTTGAGATTTGTGCTAAAGATTTATGTATGTTATTGAATTATTGACTTACCCAGCCACCACGTTGCTTTTTAAATGTTTAATTGTAAAATTAGAAAACTAATAAAATATTATATATATAAAAAAGAATATTTTCTCCATTCGTACATGACTTCTGAATATGACTTCAACTCCAAAGAGTTGAAAATTGTCCATTTACCTACATGCTGATAACTGATTCAATTTCATTAAGTCAGTGCTGAGGCCCTTTGAATTTACATCAGTTTAAACTTTTAGGCGGCCTCTGCATTTCTTTCCTTTCTTCAAAAACTTTATGCAACTCGGGAGTTTTGTTTGGCGAGAGGAAAGAATGAGAGCCATAGCAAGTTCTGAAGATTCAGCAAGGCTACATGCTGAGCCGAAATTGCAGAAGGAAGGCTTGCAAAGCAAAGACACAACTTCCTTAATAATTGGCCAGCTTGGGGGAAAAAAAAGAGAAAAGAATCCAACACTAATTAAATTTTCGGCTGAAAAGGGGACAAGAGGATCTGAAGGGGAAGCAGAAGAGAAGAAAACTGAAGCTGCAGAAGAATACTTGACAAGCTTTCAGTTCTCTGGCAATTGGCCTTGACCAGTTGAAGCAGCTTGTTAAAGAGCCAACTCAAACCGCGGGTGAATAAAACTCACAAAAAGGACAAAAATGGTACCAGCCAGCCAGCTCGGAGGAACCTGCTCCATTCTTCACGCAACATTATTGAACTCATCATTTGGAGAGGATGCTTGGAGCATTTCTGTCCATGATAGGAATGAGGAAGATGTTTTCACTGAGCTGATATAATAAAAACTGTACTAGCTCAAATATGAGATAAATAGACATTAAGAGAAAAAGAGAGGAAGTATTTGTATCACGTGAAGTATTAATACCACTTTACAATGCCTTGGTAAGGCCACACTTGGAATACTGCATCCAGTTTTGGTCACCACGATGTAAAAAAGATGTTGAGACTCTAGAAAGAGTGCAGAGAAGGGCAACAAAGATGATTAGGGGACTGGAGGCTAAAGCATATCAGGAACATTTGCTGGAATTGGGTATGTCTAGTTTAATGAAAAGAAGGACTAGGGGTGACATGATAGCAGTATTCCAATATCTCAGGGGTTGCCGCAAAGAAGAGGGAGTCAAGCTATTCTCCAAAGCACCTGAAGGCAGGACAAGAAGCAACAGATGGAAACTGGTCAAGGAGAGAAGCAACCTGGAACTGAGGAGAAACTTCCTGACAGTTAGAACAATGAACCAGTGGAACAACCTGCCTCCAGAAGCGGTGAATGCTCCAACACTGGAAGTTTTTAAGAAGAGACTGGACAGCCATTTGTCAGAAATGGTATAGGGTTTCCTGCCTGAGCAGGGGGTTGGACTCGATGACCTCCAAGGTCCCTTCCAACTTTATTGTTATTGTTATTGTTATTGTTATTGTTATTGTTATTGTTATTGTTGTTGTTGTTGTTGTTGTTGTTGTTATTATTATTATTATTATTATTATTATTATTATTATTTGCTGTTGAAATAAGAGAAAATTTGGTTACTAAATTTAAGATGTTTGGAAATTAATAGAAAATAAGAATGTTATACTGTATTATCAATTAGTTGGTGTAAGATGGTGAGAAATAGAATATATCCAAATAGATAAGATGTGTATTCTGAATATTAGATTTTGTGATGAATTGTGATAATGGGAACTTCGGTTACTTAAAACTTGGGAATTATAAATACTAAATGTTAAAGTTAAACATTAACGGGAAACTAAAAATTGGGGGAAACTAATTAGGACATTGGTTGTCTATAAAGACTGAATGTTAAAATAGTAAGGATATGTGTAAGCCAAAAATTATTGATAAACGTAAGAATGTCATTTTTATTTAATCGATTTAATAAGAATTGTATTAGTTTAGACAGGAGACAGTGAATACTGAGGGGAAAAGAGAGGGAAAATTTGATGTAGTAGCTTGAGATTTGTACTGAAGATATTTGTATGTTATTGTATTATTGATTGGTCCAGTCGCCACGTTGCTTTTTGAATACTTAAATGTAAAATTAGAAAATCAATAAAACACTTATTTAAAAGAAAAGAATGAGGAAGATGGAGCTCTGAGCAGGTTCTTGGAAAACTTGACTGAAACATCAGCAGAAGGATTGGTGTCAAGGGTCACAATCCCAATCACGGGAAGATAATTTGCATCAGTTCTTTGCAAGAAAGTAGGGCCACAATTTTCATGTCAGTGTTAATCCATGTACAGACAGAAGAAGAAGAAAAGCCAGTTTGGTCTAGTGGTTAAGGCACCAGGTAGAAAGCAAGAGAATGCGAGTTCAAGTCATGCCTTAGCCATGAAAGCTTGCTGGATGTCTTTGAAGCAGTCCGTCTCTGTCAGCCCAACCACCTCACAGGATTGATGTTGTGGGGAAAACAGGGTTTGTTGGGCATGTTTGCCATCTTGAATTGGGAGGGAGGAAGGAGAGGAGGGAAGGAGGGAAGGAGGGAGGGAGGGAGGAAGGGAAGAAAGAAAGAAAGAAAGAAAGAAAGAAAGAAAGAAAGAAAGAAAGAAAGAAAAAGAAGGAAGGAAGGAAGGAAGGAAGGAAGGAAGGAAAGAAAGAAAGAAAGAAAGAAAGAAAGAAAGAAAGAAACAAACAAACAAACAAACAAACAAACAAACAAACAAACAAACTGTGCCTGGGTAAAAGGGAAAAGAGTGTGATACCTTATGATTACATAGGGTGCTGACTAGAATTGTACGTTAAGATAAACACACAGGTGGCAGATATCCACTAGAGAGGGACAACACTGTGACTAAAACTGTATTTGAAAGAGTTTCAGTTGCATTATGCCTTTGAACCAAATTTCAAGTCTATTTGATGTGTCAGAATGAATTAGAAGCCTTCAAATAATTCTGAAAGTTATGTATGCACAGATGTTTTTTATCAAACCAAAGTGAATCCTCAAATCAGTTCAAGTTGACAATCCGAATGACATTGAATCAGTTTGACTCTACCAATCGAGTTGACAATTGAAACCCAACTTGTCAAATGGCATGTTCGAAATGCCTCCCTGTGCTGTATGTCAATTTTTCATATTCAGTACAAACCTAGTGCCAGCATTTGCACCTGTAGTAGGTGGTGATCACCACCTGACTTTCGTGAAAAAAAAAAAGGTTTAGATTGGTTCAGTCCTTCAAAACTAATTGACCCAACTGAAGGAATCATACCACGATGGTTCTGGAATTACTGTCAATCAGAAGTTTAAATAGGGATCTTCTGAAACCAACATAAAACATGGTTATTTTAATTAGTAAATTGTCCTAAATATGATGAAAGAATTTTAAAAGGGTATTGTAATTTGAATAAAATGGGGTGAATAGGGGATGAACTTCCAATCATTGGTTTTAGAAAACACAGTAATTTGAGAAAGTCTTGCATTTCTTCTGCATTTAATAGTTCCTGGTCTCAGAGCAGAAATATTGAGTATAGTATAGTATAGTATAGTATAGTATAGTATAGTATAGTATAGTATAGTATAGTAGAGTAGAGTAGAGTAGAGTAGAGTAGAGTAGAGTAGAGTAGAGTAGAGTAGAGTAGAGTAGAGTAGAGTAGAATAGAATAGAATAGAATAGAATAGAATAGAATAGAATAGAATAGAATAGAATAGAATAGAATAGAATAGAATAGAATAGAATAACAGAGTTGGAAGGGACCTTGGAGGTCTTCTAGTCCAATCCCCTGCTTAGGCAGGAAACCCTATACCATTTCAGACAAATAGTTGTCCAATTTTTCCCAGAATAACTCATAATGAGGAGATACTAAAAAGTGTCTTCAAGATCCACCTTGACAATAACTAACTGGGAAGATGAAATGAAGATAAGACGTCAAACTAGCATAATATTTTATGAACTTCTATTATTTAAGCATCTGCAGTAAGTCTCAGTTTCCTTACAAGAAGCACTTATGCATAATTTAGAGACAGCTGACCAGTGCAGCAAAATCAAAAGTCCAAATTTTTCCTGAGTCTTGTTATTCCAAGGTACTGGTGGTAGATGCTATAGAGTGGAGAGACAATCATATTTTCTAGACTGTTTGCTGTATAGACTAGGAAATACGTCTAAACTGGGTCTGAAAAGCTTAACTCAACATCCACAGATGCCATGCCCTACACAGGATTATCCTACAACTTCTGAGTTCAATCATGACTTTTCCCAAAGGTGCTTTTTCAAAGCCCTTTGGGGATAACCGTGACTTGGATGACTGAGAATCTCCATAGACATTTAGTCGTGGTTTTTATTATTTAAGTACCAGATGCCTTCAACTTGTTGTGAGTGAAGCAAATATACTTATCCCAGGATAATGTTGCAGGATCCAATTTGGTCAGTCACCAGGACTAAAGGTTTATTCTTTCAAGCTTTTGGTCTTGTTCTGGAGAGAGAGAAGTTCCCCGAGGATGGGATCTATCACGAACTTGAAAGCTTGGAAGAATAGCAATAGCACTAACACTTAGACTTATATACCGCTTTACAGCCCTCTCTAAGCAGTTTACAGAGTCAGCCTGGGTTCTCATTGGAAGGATGGAAGGCTGAAGCAACCTTGAGCCGGTCAGGATCAAACTGCTCGCAGTTGGCAGCATTAGCCTGCAATGCTGCCTTTCAACCACTGCGCCACCACGGCTCAGAATAAACCTTTAGTCCTGGTGACCAACTCAAATTGAACCAACTTGTTGTCTTTCAAGTGCTTTAGGATCACAAGTTCCAGAATTCCCAGCTGTCATTCCCATATGTCTAGGATTTTCAGCTATAACACCTGAAGGGGACATCAGATTGAGGAAAGCAGACCTTTATTGCCTTCTATTGTTTATTATACATATAATATATATATATACACCGATGCTTACACTACAGGGTAGAATAGTAGTATCTTCACAAAGAATCTGATTTATGCATTGTCAGCTAATGATATAACAAGACCCTCGATGTATTCAACAAATAATAAAGAAGTGGGTCATATTGCAACTATTAGCATAATTCTCACTACAGCCTTCAAGAAAAGAGAGGTCACATAATACCACATTTATTCAAAAATACCCTACATCACAAAGGTTACCAAACAGCAGCTCTCATTGTAGATGTGTTTGTTGGTTTGATGATATCCTGTGTATAAAGGAAATGAAGGCAATCCTCAGTATAAAGCATGGTGTTTTTATGCAGTAACCTTCCTTTATGAACTAAATTGTCCTATTAAATATTGTGCAATTCTCTGAGCCTAGAAATAGGAGCAGACTTTTGGAGAAATAATACAAAATATTATGAATGGGTGGCGAGCTCCGCCCCTTGAATCAAGAGAAGGTGAAAAAAGAAAATTAAAGTTTACTGTACCTTAAATACGTTCTGATAAACAGGGGGCAAAATGAACATAACTACCTTCCAGTATTCTGTAACCCAGGGGTCTTCAAACTTGGCCCTTTTATGACTTGTGGACTTCAACTCCCAGAATTCCTCAGCCAGTGTGCCTGGCTGAGGAATTCTGGGAGTTGAAGCCCACAAGTCATAAAAGGGCCGGGTTTGAAGACCCCTGCTGTAACCTAACAAAGAGAGTCAGTTTGGTATGGTGGTGAAGACACCAGACTGGAAACCAAGAAATTGTGAGTTCTAGTTCTGCCTTAGGTGCACTGCTAGTTAGGTGACCTTGGCCCAGTCCTTCTCTCTCAGCCCCAGAAAGAAGAAGGCAGGGATTAGTTCAGGCAATTGTCACAAACTTTTAAAAAAAAGAAGCTTTAACTGATGACCTGCTTGAGTACAAAAAAGAAAGCTTATCTTGTCGCATAGGCCAAATGAGAAGAGAGTAAAACTTGTTAGGTTGCAAAATGAATTTTAAGTTTATCCTTAACAGATTCTTCTGTAACAACTGTTTCTTATCAAACTCTGGGCTTTCATGAAATTCTGGCTCACTTTGAATCCCGGAGAAGCCAAACCGAAAAGAGGATTTGGAATAGCGGGCCAGAATGAGCCAGACCGAAATGTATATTCTTAAAATATATTGAAAAGGCTCTGTTCGAAACAGATATGCCACGGTGAGCATTATTGCATTTTGGTAATAAACAGGTTTAAATATAAAGCTAATCTGCCTTGCTGAAAATTGACGTCACTGCAGATGCATCCCGAAAACGCCTGGACTCATTGAAATACATTGGCATAATTTGTTTTCTTGGCAGCTGAGTAAAAATAGGAAAGGAAATGGGTTGTCTATATTAGGAAGATATGTTCCTATCTAGCCCAGAGGTATTTGATTGGTTTTCCTTTTTGATAATCCAATTGCCATTTTTATAGCCCATAACAAATCATGGGTCGACACAATAGGAAATGACTTTCATATATCTACTCGCAGCTGGTGCTTCGTGACTGACTGACAGGTCTATAATCAACTTCGGGGGAGAATTTTGTGAAGCTGCAGGTCTGTCCTGGCTAATGACTGTGGGCCTTGCTCCCAGAAGTTGAGACAATGGGCCAACAGAATTCAGCAGGATTGGACCTTCTCAAGGTCCTTGAAGATATGGGGCTGATACCAGTGAAAGAGATTATTTGTAGATCAGGGTTGAATGGTGGGGTCCTTTGTCCTCTCTGAGCTGGGCTGTTTTCTTGCAGACATTTCATGACCCAACTAGATAACAGCTGCAGTGCTGGGAGGACAATTTGCTCTCTGTTTATATACTAGTAGCTTCCCCTTTCAGTGTTGTTGGGAATGTTCTTGATTAGGCTGTTGTCTACAACCTAATTAACACCAAGATTAATGCTAGACCAACAATCAAGAAATAACAATGCCTCAATCAAGGAAGTACTAACTCAGGCAAACAACAAACATCTTACTTCTCTAACAACTCCTCCAATTGTCCAAGGACAAATTTGTATCCTTCTTAAGCAGGAAAGACACCTGCGTGGGTCTTCAAAATCTAATTTCTTTATCTCTGTTATTGTCAAAAGAATATGAAGCAGAATGTCTTTTTCAGTTATCCCTCATTGGCCTTCATCTAATTCACACAAATGCTGACAATTACCCTGGGCCACTTAAAAAAAATCTTTACTAATTGTTTTTCAATTGATTTCACAAGAATAGTCACTTGGCAGTCAATTAAACAGGGTATTCTACTAGCCTGCTATCCTAGTCATATTTTGTATTCACACTGCCTGTTTTTTTCCAAGTCTAGTTGCCAGGTGAGAAGAATTGGGACTAATTCCAGTTAAAATGATTTATTGATCATGCTTATTCAGGAGAACTTAGTCAACTAATGGTCAGCACTAAATTGGCACTAGAGAAGTAATTTAAGACTTGGACCATTTGTGGGAAAGTAACAATTCTAGGCTGATAATGGCTCTGCCACTCCTTTTACACTAGTTAAACTTCTGCACTACCAGATTTTGAAACTTTTTTTCCCCTGGAGATGTTGCAAAAGGACATTCACTCTCCATAACTTTCCTTTGATTTCCCCCATGGAAGGCACGCTGGCTGAGGAATTCTGTCATAAAAGGGCCAAGTTTGAAAACCCCTGACATAAACCTATCAGTGGATCTGCAGCCATGGTTACCATCCACAGATCTCTTCTCTTTTTAAAATGTTTCGGGAAATCAACATTTATAACCCAATAGAGCACAGGGGAGCATCTATAATGATGATCATAATCCTTAAAATATCTCTGATTGCTTATTACCAGCCATGATGGGTGAGAATCTTAGAGACAGGGTGCATCATCAGGTTCTTGAAGGCTAACCTAGAGGTATGTAAGCCATCGGTGTAAGGATTATTGCCTGTGGCCTGGTAGAAACTAAGGTTAGTGTGTGGCTTTAATTTAACCACTCACCATTGTTTTACATGCTTTGCCATCCCTATAACCAACCATCATTCTCCTTCATCCAGGTCGTGGTTGTCCTAAAGGTGCTTTTTCAAGAGGCAACAGGATTTCCTTGTTTTTCTTTGAAGACGTTTCGCTTCTCATCCAAGAAGCTTCTTCAGCTCTGACTGGATGGTGGGGAATGGAAGGATATATACTCCTTACAGACAGCAGAGCAGTGGTGGGATTCAAATATGTGAACAACTGGTTCTCTGTGTGGATGCTACTTCCGGAAGTCCATTCTGGGCCTGGGCAACAAAAAATTAGCTACCGGTTCTGCCGAACTGGTGCGAACCAGTTGAATCCCACCACTGCAGCAGAGTATAAAATCTTTCATTCCCCGCCATCTAGTCAGAGCTGAAGAAGCTTCTTGGATAAGAAACAAAATGTCTTCAAAGAAAAACAAGAAAGTCCAGTTGAAAAAGCACCTTTGGGACACCCTGTTAGAGCATTTTCTTAAACAGCTCTCCTAGAAGATGTCAATTTTCTGTTTTCAAACATTAAAAACATCTCGGCAAGAATTATTGCTAGGCATTTAATAGAGTTGTTTGTGGGGGGCTAGAAATGTCTGCCCTCATTAAAACCCGAAGAGACTAAAGCTCTAAACAGTATTTTGGATACCTTTAATCGAAATTAATTGACACGGCATATGTTTTGACTGTGAAACAAAGATTGCATCATGCCCCTGCTGTGTGGAAAATGGCCACAATTACACAACCTAGTGCACAATGCATTTTTATTTTGATACAAGGAAGTATCTGGTGATACTCAAATGCAACATTCCATATTGCACAGTGAGGCTTATTAAAAAAAAAAGAAAGATGAATACTACAAGCAACAGGATTCATCAGCTCTGTTCGTTACATATAATGGGTCACAGGCAACTTGGAGGTCAAAGGCATTTTGTTTTTTGCTGGGTTCAAAACAACTCAACCCAGTTACATCAAAACTAATCCCACGATTATTTTATATTCCTTTCTTTGTGCTCGAAGAGCTGCCTCAGAGAAATAGAGATGGGATTTAGGATTGGCAGACAATGTCAAATCTTCATACCAGAAATAGCATAGAGGTGAAGTTTATTTGGTTTGGTTTCATCTGATGAACATTTGTGTAAACTGGAATGCACCTGCATAATTTTCAAAATGGCATAGGCCAGAGGTAGGCAACCTTGGCTCTTTTATGACTCGTGGACTTCAACTCCCAGAATTCCTGAGCCAGCATGGCTCAGCTTGGAAACCTCTCCCTTTCCCCTCAGCATGGCTGGCTCAGGAATTCTGGGAGTTGAAGTCCACGAGTCATAAAAGAGCCAAGGTTGCCTACCCCTGGATAGGGGCTTGAGTTAGGGGCTGGACTAGAAGACCTAAAAGGTCCTTTCCAACTCTGTTTATTTTGTTTATACCTTGGGGGGAAAAAAATCAAGTTAATGCCGTTGAATTGAGTTTGGCTTCTGCAGATTATATGGCAAAATATTTGTCATTAATAGATTTCATTAATTCCTTTTTGCCTTTGCTCATCTTAGATACACAAATGCAATCTGAAGTGCTGATAAACTTAGCCATCTTTAAGCCCTTAACTGAACACAAACATAACTGAGTCTCAGAACAATTTTTAAAAGATTCTAAGTAATTACTTTGTTATGTTCTTGAACATATTGCATTTCAAACAAACAAACGGTCCTTTGACGTTTACAATTTGTTCGAGAGCTGTGGGCTGAAATATGTTTCGTCCAAAGGATTGTAGCAAACTGATAATGAAAAGAAATTATGTTCTTTCCCAAAAATAAAATCCTGCAGCTGCAATGTTTTATGTTTATAACACTTTAAGAATCCTTCAGTAATAAGCATGTATTACCTTCCTGAAAGCCATCTCCACTGGTCTTTTCTTGACTGCTCAATCAATGGAATGGATTTTGCTAGGTAAGTTCACTCTCCAATCTTATTTTAGAGCGAGCTGCCTACACATTTTATCTCGTAAAACCTTGAATATACAAACTCAACCAGAAGCTCTCATTTTGGGAGAGAGGAAATATCAACCTAGTTTGAAAACAAGGATGGGGGGGGGGGGTTAAAAAGAAATCTGGCGCTGTGGTTGTGGTACTTCTCAGAATTGTGAAGGGAGTCAAAAAAAAGGTGATAGGTGCAAGAGAATTAAGTTCTGCGCCTTTTATGTGTGATGCACTCATGACACACTTCTAAAAGGTGTGGGGTCCTTGGTGCTGTTGAAAGAAAAATCTTCGTCAGGGTCCAGTCCAAGCTGGGAATAAACAAACATGGAGACTGCTTTAGAAAGAAGGTTGTAGTTTATTGAAGAGGAGAGGCAGGCAGAAAGATGGCTCTGGGAAAAAAAAGTGATCGCATGGAGTAGAGTGGTGGGCTTTTATACCTTCTGGGCCTCTTGAGGTTGTTTCCTGTTCCTGTTTGAGGCTTTGTATTTCCTGTGTCATGTACTTTGACCTGAGTCTGAGTGTGCCCTTTTGGTATTGGTGGGTTAATCCTATTATGTCCTGTCTTAGAGTTTGGGTGGGCTATGTAGATTTTAATGGTCTTTGTCTTCCTAATCTCTTCAGCTTCTAGCTGGAAGGCTCCAACCTTCCTGAATGGATTATTACATCTGCATTTCTAAAAGTTTTCAAGGTCTTCTCCATTATTCCTTTGGGAAAATATATTCTGCCTTTTTAATATTCCCCAAAATATTTCTTCCTCTGGATTCTTCCCACAGTGCTCTCTGAGCTTGGTTGTTTTCTTGGAGACATTTCATTACCCAACTAGGTAACACCATCAGTACTTTAAAATTGTTCTTAGTTCAAAAACTATCCTAATCAATCTTCTGATATTTGGAAGATTTTATTCCCACCTAAATGGCTTCAAACTTAATCCAATTATCTTCCAACAATGGGTCGATGGTATAGCCATTGGACTTCTAAAAATAGAGGGTGGAAGGCATAAAATTGGGATTTCTGAATTGGGATTCAAATTGGCTTCTGATTGAAATAGATGACTTCAAAATTAACACTGAATTCTGTGTTCAAAAAATGCCAAACCAGAAGGTTTTACTGCTATGCGGTGATAGACTGCCATGAGCTGTGGGGAGGGGGAATGAAAGGGGGAATTCTTGGGAAAATGAAAGTAAATGCTGTGCCATCTTGAGACCCTGCCTCAAGGTCACCCAGCTGGGAGAAGGAGGGAGCTGCATACCAAACTACACTTGAACTGACCGTTATGAAACATCTTGCCTGAACCTGATTGGTTACATCAGGTTGGACAGTGAGAGACAGTTAAGAGGAGGGTGGGTGGAGTAGAACTTAGGAATTTTGGCATGTTCTGGCTTTGCACTACTGCAATACATTTGATCTCTAATAAACGATACCTTTCTCAACAAATGGAGCCAAGGATCGCTTCTGTTTAGAGGTTTAAGTTGTGGCAGGTCTGACAAAGGTTTTCCTGAGGGGTCCTTGGTGCTCTCTGAGCTTGCTTGTTTTCTTGAAGACATTTCATTACCCTAACTAGGTAACTTCATCAGTGCTAGGTTCCTCAAACATTGTAGTTTGGGACTTCCGGGGAAGCAATGGGGGAAAAATGGAAATGATGATCATGCTGGAAAGATGAGGAACTTGTGAATGGATCGTCTCTCTGAACTCAAGAAGAGGACCCAGGTTGCTCACCCATGCTCTGTACAAGGGCTCTTCACAAGGAGACTGTAAAACAAGGGTCTCTGGAAGATTTCAGGTGTCTGAAGCTGGTAGAATGCCATCTCACTTAAGCTGCCATTCAGGGTTTTCAGACGGACATTTTGCCCACTTCTTCTCTTAATGCTTTTGGAAATAGTTCGTTATTTGCTTGTTGGATACTAAGAACCTTCCAAAGGGCAAGGAGATTATAAAAAAATAATCTGTGGGACATTGTTTGAAGGGATTAAGGACCAAGGTATACAATATGTTGTTGCATCTGGTAGCTCCTAATGGAATTGTCCGTGTTAAGTTTGAATGACGAGGCTTTAAAGACTTGTTTATAGACACAAGCTATTGGAAGAAGACATTTTTTGTTATACTTTTAGAGAAAATTATAAGTTATCATGGAAAGGAATCAGAAATTGATTTATTTGTTTAAGGTTTATTTATTTGTTGATTGGTGACTTTTACGGATTAAGACTGAAGGACTTTCTTATTTGCTAGTAGATAAAGTGTAAGATACTGGGTGATGAAATTTTTGGTTGAAATGTTATAGAAAGTGATACGTTGCTGCAATTGTTTGTATTTCTTTTGATGAAAGGGGAAGACATTCCTTTATATATCTGTTTTCTTTATATTTTTCCCTTGCCCCTCTTTTCTGTCTGCCCTTTTTTATTTTTTATACTTTTCTTAGTTTCTATTAGTATTTTATCTTTGTATCTTTAAATTTTAATAAAGATTGTTATTAAAAAAACACCACTGTTTTGTGCACAAAGAACTGGGGTGCAAGTCTTAAAGGGAAATTAAAGCAGCCCTATAAATAGAAGAACACTTACTGGGGAACACACACCTGCACAGCTGGGAGAAATGACCGTGCCTGGCTGCTGTTTTAAAGTGGGTGCCATATTAATTTTCTCTTGGAAACTGGGTTGTGAGAGAATTGTCTAGAAATCGTAGTTGCTGTAGTGAGTGTTTGCGCACCATTTAGGATTAAAGGGACACCTAAAAGTTGACCTACATCTCATCTCTGGGAATGATTCTAAGACACAAGAAAGCAAACTATTGACATATGTAGCACAGACTATGGATAGCCATCACAGAATCTGCATGTGCTAAATGGGTCATTATGTCTTGGAAACAGTGATTAGAAACATGAAATGTGGTTTGGAATAGTACTTCAAGTTATATACCGCTTCACACTGCTTTACAGCCCCCTGTAAGGGGTTTACAGAGTCAGCACGTTGCCCCCAACAATCTGGGTCCTCATTTTATCAACTTAAGGATGGAAGGCCAAGTCAACCTTGAGACAGTCAGGATTGAACTCCTGGCTGTGGGCAGTGAGTCAGCCTGCAATACTGCCTTCTAACCACTGTGTACCATGGAAGGAAGGAAGGAAGGAAGGAAGGAAGGAAGGAAGGAAGAAAGAAAGAAAGAAAGAAAGAAAGAAAGAAAGAAAGAAAGAAAGAAAGAAAGAGAGAGAAAGAAAGAAAGAAAGAAAGAAAGAAAGAAAGAAAGAAAGAAAGAAAGAAAGAAAGAAAGAAAGAAAGAAAGAAAGAAAGAAAGAAAGAAAGAAAGAAAGAAAGAAAAGGACTTGTGCAAAGCTTTATCTGAAAGATAAGAAGGCTGGAGAAACTTATAGACTTACTGTATATACTGCTTCACAGTATTTTACAGCCCTCTCTAAGCGGTTTACAGAATCAGCATAATCCTCCCAACAATCTGGGTCCTCATTTTACTGACTTCGGAAGGATGGAAAGCTGAGTCAACCTTGAGCAGGTCAGGATTGAACTCCTGGCTGTGGGCAGTGAGTCAGCCTGCAATACTGCCTTCTAACCACTGTGTACCATGGAAGGAAGGAAGGAAGGAAGGAAGGAAGGAAGGAAGGAAGGAAGGAAGGAAGGAAGGAAGGAAGGAAGGAAGGAAGGAAGGAAGGAAGGAAGGAAGGAAGGAAAGGACTTGTGCAAAGCTTTATCTGAAAGATAAGAAGGCTGGAGAAACTTGTAGACTTATATACTGCTTCACAGTGTTTTACAGCCCTCTCTAAGCGGTTTACAGAATCAGCATAATCCCCCCAACAATCTGGCTCCTCATTTTACTGACCTCGGAAGGATGGAAAGCTGAGTCAACCTTGAGCAGGTCAGGATTGAACTCCTGGCTGTGGGCAGTGAGTCAGCCTGCAATACTGCATTTTAACCACTACACCAGCAGGGTGCTTAATATATAATAGTATATACTTGATCAGCATAGAAACTGGTAGCCCTGATGTTTGTGGTTTTGAACTCATCTGAGATCTTCACACAGATGTGTTTCAGCATGGGAGTAATCCTCATTGAAGCTAAGTTTGGTTTTCTCTTTGCACTGGTGTGAATTTTTTCCCTTCTTCAAATAGAGGAGAACAGTCTTGAGGTTCTTCCAGACTTTGGGATGGAATCTCCTTAGGCGGCCCTGAGCATTTTTATCTCTTTCCTCTTGATCAAGTGCAAGTAGAGAGTAAGAGGACCATTTATTGTCTTTACATCTTTTCCCCATTGACTGCTAAACTGCCTGCAATCTTTCTTTTTCCTACTGTAATGCAGAAACCAAAACACATTTTACATCCCTTAGAATATACTATGTGTAGCCTTTGAAATATTGACAGAGGACAAGATGACCTAACAACTAGTCATCAAGAAAATCTGTGCAGTCAGCAGGAATTGCCCTAAAATTAGGACCACCTTTTCCGTCTCATGCTCACAGGGCCAAACATGAAAATATATCCCCAAGGGAAGATGCTTTCTTGTAGGACCACAAGCTTCCCTTTATCCTCTTCATGTGATGTGAAAAAAAAGAAAGACTTTCTCAAGTTTAAATTCGTACCTGATGACTCCATGGATACGTTTATGAAGTTTTCTTGGCAACTATCCTAAAATAGTCTTCTGAGATTTCCCCCCCCCCAACCGTTTCCCAGGTTTCTTAAACCTGCTCAGCTGAACAATATTCAGAATTTAAAAGCTAAGAAGAGTTGGACTTGATTGAATTGGGAATATTGGAGCTATATTAAAAACTGGGAAGCACCATGGAAAGAGTACTAAGCTTATCTTTAGATTTGCAGGTTTGCTATGTTCTATAAAAAGTACTCTAAGGCAGTGTTTCCCAACCTCAACAATTTTAAGAGGGGTGAACGTCAACTCCCAGAATTCCCCAGCCAGAGGTTAAGAAACACTGCTATAAACTATTGTAGTCTGTGTGTACTTCTGCCTGCTCCAAAGCAATTTTGTGAGATCCGATCAAATCAATGCTTGCATAGGATAATTGCAGAGTAGTTTCTCCATTCAATTCATCCTTATTATTTTGTTTTGCTTTGCTTTTCAATGGACGATTAGTTTACACCAACATGATTAAGTGATATCAGAATTAAGCAAATAAGCTGTTGAATACGATCTGGTTGAGGCATAAGGACAATAGGCTCAGTGAACAAGGAACGTTGGTGTTCCTTCCAGTCTAGCGATGATTTATCTAATTTCCAACCATATAATTACGTCTAATGAATATAAAAGAAAATGCATAAGGCTAAAGTGCTGACATGAAGCCGATGTTTTCATGCCTTTAAACATAGGAGCTCCAGGAAAAAGAGCAATCTAATCTTCAAGGTATTGAGGATTTATGTCTCAAAGTGAGCCAGAAGACCTTGGAGGTCTTCTAGTCCAACCCCCTGCTCAAGCAGAAGATACTATTTTAGACAAGTGACTGTCCAGTCTTTTCTTAAAACCCTCTAGTAATGAAACCCCTACAAACTCTGAAGGCAAGCTGTTCCACTGATTAATTGTTCTCACTGTTAGGAAGCTTCTCCTTAATTCCAGGTTGCTTCTCTCCTTGATTAGTTTCCATTCATTGTTTCTTGTCTTGCCTTCTGATGCTTTGAGAAACAAGCTGTCCCCCTCTTCTCTGTGGGAGCCCCTTAGATATTGGAAGACTGCTATCATGTCTCCCCTAGTCCTTTTTTTTCCTCTAGACTAGCCATACTCAGTTCCTGCAACCGTTCTTCATATGTTTTAGTCTCCAGGCCTTTAATCATCTTAGTTTCTCTTCTCTGCACTTTTTCAAAGTCTCAACATCATTTTTGTATCATGGGGACCAAAAGTGGATGCAGTACTCCAGGTGTGGCCTTACTAAGGCTACCCCTGGAATATTGCAAATCAATGCAGATGCTGGAACCCTTAATCTCAGGGTAATCCATCCATCCAAAAACAGATGGTGGGATTCTAGGAGAGTGCTTCCAATAATTTGCATTTAATTTCAAAATTGTGGAGGCACTCAGTCTGTAACCAATCCCACTAAAGGAATCACAGAGCTGTGTTCCAATTCTATATGAATACATAGCTCCATCTTTTTATATATAAAATATACTTTGCATTATACATAGTAAAAGGAGCTTCAATTCAACGAAGCTTCCATTGTGTGGCAATGACCACCATTTTGACTTTTTGACCTCAGTGTGAATGCCCCCGATCCTGATATATTATGGTCCAAGCAGCTAAGGTGTCCTTAGCCTTTTGGTCCTGGCTTGGGAGAAGTAGTGTCAGGCCTGATTTTTCCGATCGTAATGTATTTTATTAATATTTGGCCACCTTTGTGCAGATGTCTCTTATTCTTTACCACCGGTGTTCAAAATGATAAATAAATTGGCTTAATTAATCGATATTTCCAAATAAATCAAGAGAGTCAGCCTAGCTAAACTACTCACATATAAATAGTTGCTTGAAAATCTTGAGCAGTTGCTTCAATTCCTTCCAGAGAGGAGGAGAATTTAATCTGGGCCTAATTTATGGATATTGATAGGCAGGTCTTTGCATCAAAACTCTTTGGCTGAGCTACACTACACCTTAGGCCAATGGTGGCGAACCTATGGCACGCCTGCCAGAGGCGGCACTCAGAGCCTTCTCTGTGGGCACTTCTCTGAACTGCTGGTGGTGGGCTGTGGAGCCCCAGAGTGCGCCGGTCGAGGGGCCGGCAGGCTGTGGCTGCTGACAGACACTGTCGGCCCCCATGAGCTCGCTGGCCTCTGTGTGCGGGGGCCGATGGTGTCAGGCAGCAGCTGCTCTGGCCCCTGCCTCGCCTTGCCCCATGGCAATGGTACCCCCACCCTGCCTCACCTTGCCTCGCCTCACCCCGCAGGATGAGCCTCCTTCCCACCACCCCACTTGCCAGAGACCCCCTGGATCTCCCCCAATCCTGCCTGGCCCCCACAGGCGTCCCTCCCCATGAGCAATATCGAGGTGACCACGCCCACCTTAGCCACACCCACCCAGCCTGCCATGACCACCACAGCCACGCCCATCCAGTGGGCCACGCCCACCTGGCACCCGGCGATAAATAAGTGGGTTTTGGATTGCAGTTTGGGCACTCGGTCTCTAAAAGGTTCGCCATCACTGCCTTAGGCTTAAATGTATCTTTTATGAAGTCTAAGTACTCCACCCCTCAAAAAGTTAAGTAAATCAAGTATGTTTGCTAACAAATTAGCCATATCCCCTTGAGGAGTGAACCTAAGGAAGAGGCTGGCAGGGAAGATGGATCCTTCCACACTAGAAGTAAACTTGGAGTGTGTCCCACCAGAGGACAGAAAGATACAGCAGCGCCATCTGCTGGCAAAGAAGTGCATTCAATAGAAATCCTTGCCTTGAATTTTTTTAAAGTCACTACAAGTTGCTTATAGTCATTTTTTTTGGGGGGTGTGTGTGTGTCAAGTTTAAGCATTTTCAGCCTGTGTTCAATTTTATACCTAAATTTGATGTATCATTTCTCCTATTGTCTTCTCCAAGGTCGGTCAAAGCTTCAGGAACCTGTAGACCAGGTCCACACATGAAGGTCCAATAAAATTATTGTTAAAAGCCTTAATGAGAAGGAAGGACTCACTGGAGAAGAACCTAATGCTGGGAAAGATTGAGGGCAATAGAAGAAGGGGACGACAGAGAATGAGGTGGCTGGATGGAGTCACGGAAGCAGTAGGCGTGAGCTTAAATGGACTCCAGAAGATGGTAGAGGACAGGAAGGCCTGGAGGAACATTGTCCATGGGGTCGCGATGGGTCGGACATGACTTCGCAACTAACAACAACAATTGTTAAAAGCCTATGCAGAGGAATCTTCTCAATAGCAGGCAGCCCTTGTTTAGATCAATGGAATTCAATGGATCAATGGAATTCAAGGGAGGGGAGTTAGATTCAGTTTTCTTGTGGCTACATAGGGATTCTACGCTGATTCCTCTTTTAACTCCACCCCTAGGTTCTGCTACTCCTTCTGCTACAGAACCCTTCCTGCTATGTAATACATAGCTTTGATACATAGTTGTCTATGCTACTAAGGCATCAGGAAGAACTAGTCAAAGTTCTTCCAACTCAACTGAATTGGACTAACCTACCAAAGATCACATCTGTTGACAGATTGTTGAACCTAATGTAGAATTTAAAAACAATGGAAGTGACCAAGAGCTGGAAATTTCTTCTTCAAACTTTACCTAAAGCAGCTTATGCCTTGATTTACTGAAATGAGATCCATAACTGAAACTACAGCAAGGACAATTGTCTCTAGGGTATGACTGTGATCATCTGACAGTTTTAAAATCTTCAAGGGAGATTTAAAGAGTTAGCTAGTCTCCTAGGTCAAGGCAGAATGGAGTTAAAGAGCCAGGTATAATTCATTTCCACAAATAAAAATGAAGGAAGCATTGATTCGTGTTGTGTTTCAGTGCCAATTTACGAAGCTGCATTTCTCAGACGTATACACAGGCTTAAATGTAGTTCTACCTTGTCATCTTGAGAATTTTGCATTCTTCTACTTATTATGCTTTAAACCAGGGGTCTTCAAACTTGGCCCTTTTATGACTTGTGGACTTCAACTCCCAGAATTCCTCAGCCAGGCACGCTGGCTGAGGAATTCTGGGAGTCGAAGTCCACAAGTCATAAAAGGGCCAAGTTTGAAGGCTCCCTGCTTTAAAGCGTGCCTCTATTAATTTTGCAGTTTCATCCTCCTTTTCCTTCCATCTGCTGCTCAATGGTTAGAGTTTACATTTCTTGACCGAATTAGAGAGAAGAAAGGATTCCAGCCAATGCCAGCTGGAGGGTGTTTTTTTTCTGTGCTAAACTGAGATCCGAGGAACTGAAAAGAATCACAGTGACAGCAGAAGCTGATAAACCATGTCACTCTGAGCTGAGTGAAGAGGCCAAAAAGCTGTGTGAAGCACTTCTGTAGAGCTTGAAGAATCGATGCCACACATGCAGGCTAACAACGTTGACACTTAGGGGATCAAACGGGCGTAGGACTTTCTCAAAGATATTCTCAAGAAGGCATGTAATTGAAGTTTAACTACAGAGGGCCAGAAGAAAAGGCTTTGGATGCACTGGAGGAATCAACCTTTCAAAACCGAAACCCAATTCTCGGATATGACTTTTATGCTTCTCATTTTAACTGCCAAGTTTCCTAAATTTAGTAGCGCGTTTTAGAAGCAATTTTCTGTACGGCATTTTGAAAGCAGATTCCAGTGATCTAGATCATTGTGATTTATTACTTGCACACACCCAAACATACATTTATGTGTGTGGTGTGTGTGTGTGTGTGTGTGTGTGTGTGTATACTATTGCTGTTTGATTGTTGGTCTGAGTTGGTAAACAAGCCATAAATGAACTATCAAGAATACTCTCACCAACACTGACAGAGTCAATCACTTGTATATAAACAGAGAGTAAACCCCACCCCCAACACTGATGTTGTTCCCTAGTTGGGTAATAAAATGTCTGCAACAAAACATCCAAACTCAGAGATCACCAAGACCACAATTTGTGTCAAACGTCCTCTTTTCTATATGCACATCAACATGCACATGTACATCTAACAAAGAAGGGGCACCTACTTGGGGCACCTACAACAACTTAATATTTTTCCAGTTTGGGGATGAGCTGACATATCAGTGGGCATTATGTAGCTCAAATTCTCACTCAAATTTATTTTATTTTTATTTTATACGGCCGCCAAACTCACTCTCAGTGACTCCAGGCAGCTTACAAAGATTAATATATATATAAAAATACAAAGCAATAACCCACCACCCACTGTCCTGGTGACAATAATCAAATGAGCCACTTGATGGACTCCATCCCATTCTGAGTTCTCCGAAGCCCATTGGCAAAACTTGGTCTTCAGTACTTTGTGAAAGAGTGTCAAAAGGGGAGGGGAGGACAATATTATATCCATGGGGATGATGTTGCATAGGGAGGGAACCACCACGGAGAAGGCCATATCACAAAAAAGATGTTGAGAGTTTGGAAAAAGTTCAGAGAAGAGCAACTAAGATGATCAAAGGCCTGGAGACTAAATCATATGAAGAATGGCTGCAGGACTTGGGTCTGGCTAGTCTAAAGAAAAGAAGAAACAGGGGAGACAAGATAGCAGTATTCCAGTACTTGAGGGGCTGCCACAAAGAAGAGGAGGTCACGTTATTCACCAAAGCTCCAGAGGGCAGGACAAGAAACAATGGTTGGAAACTGAACAAAGAGAGAAGCAACCTAGAATTAAGGAGGAACTTCCTGACAGTGAGGACAATTAACCAGTGGAACAGCTTTTCTCCAGAAATCGTGGGCGCTCTATCACTGGAGATTTTTAAGAAGAGGCTAGACTGTCACTTGTCTGAGATGGTGTAGGTTCCCCTGCTTAAGCGGGGGGCTGGACTAGAAGACCTCCAAGGTCCCTTCCAGCTCTATTCTATTCAAGGCCCTTCTTGGTCCCACTGGATGCATCTCCTTAGACCAGAGGACCTGCCTCCGCACAATGGTGGGTCAGATAGATAGTCCTTCAAATAACCTGGTTCCAAGCCATGTAGGTCTTTAAAGGTGACAACCAGCACCTTGAATTGAAATTCATGACCAAGAACCATTAGCTTATTGTGGGAAGTCAGCCCCACAGAGAAGGAAATATTAAAAGGGCAGAATATATTTCCCTAAAGGATTTTAAAAGCAGAAACCAACCCTGCCCCCAAGTCTCTCTGCCCCAAACAGAAACCAAGTCTGCAGAAATGCAGATGTGATAATCTTGTCAGAAAGACTGGAATCAGGAAACTGGGATTAGGAAGAAAGATCCCTAGAATCAACACCAAAAATCTAAGAGTCATCAGCCAAAGCCCCAGGGAAGCAGGATTGACCTTTGGGACATAATAGGATTAACCCACCACCATCAGAATACCAGAAAGGCACACTCAGACTCAGGTCAAAGTTCACGCCATAGGAACAACTCTAAACAAAAGGCTCCAGAGGGTATAAAAACCCACTCCCTACATGTGCTCACTCTCTTTTCTTCCAGAGCCACCTTTCTCTCTGGCTCTCCTCTTCAATAAACTGCAACCTTCTTTCTAAAGCAGTCACCATGTTGTTTGTTCCCGGCTTGGACTAAACCATGATGAAGACTTTTCCTTCAACATTATCGAAGTGTGTATTTTGCCAGCATTCAGGGAAACTAGCTCTGACAAACATTCAACATTGCATGCAAAAAAGCAAGGTAAACTCTCAGGGCTTCTCATGAACTCAGCATGAGCAGAGAAGGAAGAGGTTATCTCTCCAAATATGGTGAATGGTGTTATTTTTCCAGTTCCTTTCCAGTAATTATTCCCTGATCCGATGTTATACAAGTAAAAGGGCAGATAGGCAAATCGCTTTTTTCTTCTCTTTTGGGGTAAGATTACAGTGGCCGTCTTGAGGTGACTATTTTTCAGACGGCAACATTAACTATCTGAGCTGTGGAGAGGGGACAAGACACTGCTGTGCAGAGTAGTATATTTGGTATGCAAAGTAAGGCTGAGCAGGGGAACAATGCAAATCGTGTGGGTGCAAATTGTTTCAGAATAAACCCAGTTAGGAAGGAGGAACATCTTGATGGATGTCAAGTTTTCCTTTTTTCCTCCTGTCTCCTGTTTTGGAGGAGTTGCAATGCTCTTCTTAGTCTCATTATTTCTGGAGCCAAGGGAGGATCTGATGTTCCAGTGTGGAGAAAAAGAAACTCAAATAAATGGTGAGAGCAAATTACCATTTTGAGGGGGGGGGTTATTTGGGGGGAAAAGCTCCTATTATTTCAACTTCAGAGACAGTTTTTCCTATGCAGAATTCGTAGGATGGGAAACGGTTTTGAATTAGGAAGATTTGATTGAAATGAGATTGCCATCCAGGACTGTTTTATCTCGGACGGAAGAACGCCCAAAATGAAAGAAAACTCTTCAAATACGCAAAATACTCCTTTTGCCTATTTCTCTCTCTCTCTCTCTTGGAATTTGGGATCTGTTGCTGTGATAAATCCACCGGGGTGTGTGGAAAGGACAAATAATAATAATATACAAACGGGCAAGTCACATTTTCCAGCCATGTTCCTGTTTGAACACGAGGCATTTGGGGATGCGAGGCCAATTCTTTGCACAATTAATTTTTGAATCGCTTCTAATGCCGTGAACATTTCATGTGATTGTCAATGAGCTCGAACTCTGGATCGTGTTTATAAATTTAATGAGATAAGGTGGCCTTGAAGCATTAGGGCCTTGTTTTCCCAAGAAACTTGCATCGATGTACTCTACATTGTAATTAGTAAGCCCTATTATTATGATATATCAGTGTTCTGTAACCTTGGCAACTTTAAGATGTGTGGACTTCAACTCCCAGAGTTCCCCAGCCAGCCATGCTGGCTGGGGAATTCTGGGAGTTGAAGTCCACACATCTTAAAATTGCCAAGGTTACAGAACACTGGTATATAATGAAGTTCATTAGTCTGGAAGAAAGACAGATGGGATTTTTCAATAGCAATCCCCACTGACATACCCGTAAATACACAAAATATATTTTGTTCCTGCTTGTAAAATTTACACACTGATCAGAAGGACAATCATATTTTAACACTCTCAAAGCAGCAATATTCTTAGCAGGTAGCTTAAGAGAAGCAAGACAATAAGAGCTTATGGGGGGGGGGGATTGCTGAATTTTCCAAAGGAGCCCACAGTAAAATTTGCATGCAGAGTCAGAAGTCCATGGCACAAGCCGCAATTTCAAAAACAAAATTTGAAAATTATTCTAAAAGTAGCTTTCTCTCTCAGATCCATATTTCTTCACCCAGAATTCATGAAAAGAAAAAGGTATGAATTGGGAGACCTTTTCTTTTTTCTTTTTAAATATGTTTTATTGATTTTAACATACGCTTTAATATTTGGTAAACATTGTGTTGTCTGGGTTAATGTTTAAAAAACAACAACAATTAATTTCTATAATTCCATAGTCCATATGATAGCTTTACATGATTTCCTCTTCTTCCAATACTATTCTCTTTTGCCAACCTTAAATTAATACAAATCTTTATTTAAATAAATGACAATTAAATATAAACATTTTTCTCATGTTTCTGCAAGTAATAACCACATCAATATAAAGCTTCTTTTCATTGATCATCTTGATTGCCTCATCATAGGTCCTGTTTACATTCTTATTTAAATTTGTTTTCCCCACAATATTCAAAACATTCTTACTGGTTAAGATTTTCCCAAAATTAGTTACACTTAAATATTTAAGTCTTTTTTTCTCATACAAGCCATCACATTTTTACAAATCTCATATCTTAAAAAAAAAAGAGCAAAAAAAAAAAGACAAAAAAAAGACAAAACAAAGAAAACATTTCTTTTATAAACCATCCCAACATTTTTATATTTCTCATGTCAAAAAAACCAAACACAAAAGAAAAAAGAAAGAAGGCATACTATATTACTTTAGGGGATCATCCCTCTTAAACTAATCTTCATTTATATTCAAAATCTTTCTAGGAGCCCTTTTCTTAATCATACCGTGTTTCCCCGAAAATAATACCCCGAAAATATATATATGTGCCTCCAAAAGAAGCAGTAGGTCTTATTTTCGAGGGATGTCTTATTTTTTTCCCCTGACAACTGCCTTGCCTCGTGGTGGTGGTGCCAATAGCCCCGTCCAGCAGCAACCTCCGTGGCCACCGGCCCACTTCTGCAGCCGTCCGCAGCTGTTCACGGCAAGAGGCCACATGGTCCACCATGCTGTGCTACTGCCACAAGGTGAGGCAGATGGTCGAGGGGGTATCCCATAGTACCCCATAGGCGCCCAAACATTTTTCACCCAGAGGGAGCCTGGAAGCTTCATCTGCTTGCAAACGGGGTGCTTGGAGACAGAGCAAATCGTTTGGTTTCTAAGCGCCCCATTCGCAAGCAGATGAAGCTTCAGGCTCCCTCTGGGTGAAAAGTGCACAGCGCATCCAGATCGCCTGCCTCAGCCCCACCACCTCGGCCTATATGCTCAGACTTCCCTGTGCTGTGCCAAGGGGCAGCGGGCTGCAGCTGTTGCCAGACACCATTGGCCCACACACACTCGCCGCTGCTTGTGCTGGCCACGCCCACTCCTGGGCTTATTTTTGGGGTAGGGCTTATATTAGGCCCACCCCCAAAAATCAGGCTAGGGCTTATTTTCAGAGTGGATCTTATTTCCGGAGAAACATGGTAGGACCGAAGAAGAGAAGAAAACCACTGCTGAGTTTTTGGATGTCCATCAAACTCTTTATAGGCCACCAAATCTGGGCTGCACAACTGCAGACCAGGATGGCAGTAAAATATTCAATTTTCATTCCTGCCATATCTTTGCTGCCTTCTCATGGTTATAGGCAGTGGTGGGATTCAAATATGTGAACAGCCGGTTCTCTGTGTGGATGCCGCTTCCGGAAGTCCGTTCTGGGCCTGGGCAACAAAAAATTAGCTACCGGTTCTGCCGAAGTGGTGCGAACTGGCTGAATCCCACCACTGGTTATAGGTATTTTTGCCCCACAGATCTGGTAGCTCTGAGTATCCTCTACACACACATTACTTCCATATACAACACCGAGAGACAGACAAAGAGAGAGCAGACACAAAATGTTTCCTAACCTCAGAAATGCCAGTAACTTTGGGTTTATGTTCACCTGGGCAAAATTTAATAGGACTGCAGTTAACTGTGTAAAAGCTTCTAAAAGAATGATAAGAACTCTCTTGTTTTTGCAGCTATATCCTCTAACGCTATGCAATTTGAAGAAACTAGACTATAAGTACACCACTACAACATTTTTTTTCAAAGCAACTGATGCTGTTCTTTGTTCTAAAATCAATATTTTCCCTTGACTTTCCAGTGACTCTGGCAATCTCTGTAGCAATATCCCTTCAAATCTTGCCATAAGCTGTTGTAACATTTGAAAGAAAAATGTTCTGAAAAGGGGAATTGAAGTCTCTGGCAACTTTTGCTACGAATCTGTGCTCTCAGATCATTTTAAGGACAATGAAGACTCTCGCCTGAATCTGTTTCTCCAACAAGAGGAACCGATTCTGTTGCATTTCTGTAACAGTTTTGCATTCATCCAAGTCTCAGTGCGTCTGTATATGCCTGACTGGAGGGATTTTATTCCTGGCATTATGAGTTGTGCTTCAGCCTTGACTGACGAAATGCATGCTGAAATCTTCTATCAATATAATAGTGGCAGGAATGAATTCTCTGTCTCCCTCAGGGAAAGTGTTATGGCCTTCTTAACTGTTATGCCTTCTGTCCTCTAATAGCCTCTTACCCCAAAGGAGCCCTGTCCAAATTGCCTTCACCTTAATCGGTTTTATTGATCATTAAAGTCTGAAGTAAAAAAAAAAAAGCCTCACTACAGAGAGGCCTAAATCAAAACGAAATGGCTGTTTTTGAATAAAAGGGGCAGGCCATTCTTGTTTTCGGCCATTTGCTTTGTTACAGTCAATCTGTCAGCCATTCCTTGCGATAAGCTTTGTCAGTCCACAGGCTTTTATCCCGCCTGGTTGTTCTCAGACTTCTGGAGCAGATCGTCATCAAAATGTAGTTGTCTACGCTGATGAAGCTTACCGCAAGGACAACTTTCAGAGCTTTTTGATGTTTGCATCACAGTGTGCATTTTACACAAAACAGATATGTTGTGGAGAACGGAGCCTGCAATTTTCTGAGAATTTTAAGACTATAAATCTCATAAGGTCAATTGTGTAGTTTTCTTGGCAACAACAGAGATATGATGGTCTTATAGGCTTTTTCCTGTGTGTGTTTGTGTGTGTGCTACTTCGAAAAGCTAACCTTGGGATTGTATTTGGTTTCTGATCCAAATGCTAACTTTGACCAAGACTTCAAGTCATCCAAACATGCCCAGATATTGCCACTTGTTTTGGGTGATTAGGTTGTGAATGGTGTTGGGTTGATATAAATAAACAAGAACGCATGAATCCTCTTTGGTTAGCTATGGACCTCTATGAGCCACAGGGGAGAAGGAGTTAAGAGCACTGGATGACACATGACATCTTAGCTTCATAGGCTGCATTATTTCCCAGGGACAATTCAAGGTGCTGCTTATCACCTATAAAGCCCTACATAGCATGAGGCCAGGTTGTGTGAAGGACTGCTTATCTTCCATGGTGTCTGCTCAGGTGAGATGAGTGACAGAGCAGACAACCTCTGGGTTCCTTCGAGTAAGCCGTGTTGTCATTCAAGACTCAGGAAATGTGCCTCATTTATCATGGAGCTGTCCAATAGAATGAAGCTGTCTCTGAGATCTGGATAGCTCCCATTCTAATCATACCTTGAAGGTTCCGTGGACTAGCACCGGCCTGCGGCATGCCAGAAACCGGTCCACACAAACAAGTGAAGCCCCATCCTCAGGATGCAGGCAGCATGTGAAACCACGCTCCCTCCGGTCCGTGGAAAACCCTTTCTCCATGGAACCGGTCCCTGGTGCCCAAAAGGTTGGGGGGCCACTGAGCTAAGGAACGTCATCAATTGAATATCATCAGTGCTCAGATAGCATCAAGAACCTCACAAAGGACAGTTTCTTTCAATGTAGATGATTCTTCCTCCTGTTATTTCTATAGGTTTAGAACCAACCATATATTAAAAGGAGGCGGGGCTTTGATTACAAGGCAAGATTTTTTTATTTTATTTTTTGCCCCCTGAAGGCACCCCTCTTCTAACCCAACTTGGAGATTCCACTTCTGACCACTCCCCAAATTTGGCAGCCAACAGTGAATGATGTTCCTTCAACAATGTTTCTTTCTAAGCCTACAAAGAATGACATCTGTTGGTAGTTAGACTGAATATATTCATATATATTGTCCTAATGTTTCTCAGACCACATACACAACTGTTAATTGTTAACAGTTAACAAATATCCCTCCTGCTTACCTTATCATTCTTCAGTTCTAGATCATAATGCTTACATCCCTGTTCTAATCAGTGAACAATTCTAGGTGAAATGTTGGTATATATTGCTCTTACTTCTTCCTGCTGTAAAATCTATGGGAACAATAACAGAATAACAGAGTTGGAAGGGATCTTGGAGGTCCGCTAGTCCAACCTCCTGTTCAAGCAGGAAGCCCTCAGACAAATGGTTGTTTAATCTCTTTTCAAAAGCTTCCAGTGTTGGAGCACCCAAAACTTCTGGAGGCAAGTTGCTCCACTGATTAATTGTCTCACTGTCAGGAAATTTCTCCTTAGTTCTAGGTTGCTTCTCCTCTTGATTAGTTTCCATCCGTTGCTTCTTATCCTGTATTCTGGTGCTTTGGAAAATAAGTTGACCCCCCCTCTTCTTTGTGGCAGCTCCTTAAATCTGGAACACTGCTATCATGTCACCCCTAGTCATTCTTTTAATTAAACTAGCCATACCCAATTCCTGCAACTGTAAATAAAATATTGGAGCAGAGTCCATAGGAAATCTCTTCCTTCTAAGATTCTCCTTGAGGTGCAGAATAATGGGGTTAAGAAGAGATCTGAGAAAAGCTCTTGTAGTCCTTGCTTAGAATATGGATTTGGATAATCTTTTCTATTGGGTTCCAAAGGAGGAAAAGAGTTGTTATGGGATTGCAAAGTTTAAGTTTTTCATTAGATTGTAGGATACCAATTTTTCTGATCTTGGCTTCAGTGACCTTCTCATCCCTCATTACTTTAAGAAATCCTCATTTTTCTGACATTGATTTTCAGGCTCTGTCCAGGCTAATATCTCTGCTTGCCCTTGTTGTCTTTTTTCCCCCCTTCATTTCTTCGGCTGAAGATGACCAAAAAGCATTAAATTGCAGTGCAAACATAAATCTCGTCTTGAACGTATAAATCCACGGCTTTACCCATTCAAAAATTAATCTTAGGAATTCTCCAAACTAAACTTGAGGGTAGAGGTAGCGGAACACAGGGATAGAACCAGCCAATGTAAAATAAATAAATAAGTAAATAAATAATAGAACGAAAATGGGAATTTCATTCAACCCTAAAATTAAAAGTTAAATTAAAGACAGGTGTCCTTACATAAAACTCTAAAGCCATTCAATTTGTCATTATGGTCAATGATCAGAATCTCACTTAAAGAAAGTACAAAAATATTAATTAACCAAACAGCGAGTTTTACAAAAATAAAACAAAACTTTGGCTGAATCATGTGGATGGGATATAAAACTCTACATAAAATAAATCTGAATGACCTGGAAATTTAGTTAATGAGGAGAATATAAAACATAGCTGTTCAGTTTAATAAAACAGCTACGGAAACATTATATTAATTGCATTTTCAGCTACCCCATTGCCACAAGGAGACAGTTTTAAAGGATAAGGAGTTTTTCTTGAATTTTTGTTCAAGGATGGCTATTGAAAGAACATTAAAACATGCTAGCATTGTTGTTGTTGTTAGTTGCGAAGTCGTGAACGACCCATCGCGACCCCATGGACAATGTTCCTCCAGGCCTTGCTGTCCTCTACCATCTTCTGGAGTCCATTTAAGCTCACGCCTACTGCTTCAGTGACTCCATCCAGCCACCTCATTCTCTGTCGTCCCCTTTTTCTCTTGCCCTCAATCTTTCCCAGCATTAGGCTCTTCTCCAGTGAGTCCTTCCTTCTCATTAGGTGGCCAAAGTATTTGAGTTTCAACTTCAGGATCTGGCCTTCTAAAGAGCAGTCAGGGTTGATCTCCTCTAGGACTGACTGGTTTGATCGCCTTGCAGTCCAGGGGACTTGCAGGAGTCTTCTCCAGCACCATAGTTCAAAGGCCTCAATTCTTTGGTGCTCAGCCTTTCTTATGGTCCAACTTTCACAGCCACACATTGCAACTGGGAAAACCATGGCCTTGACTATACACACTTTTGTTGGCAGGGTGATGTCTCTGCTTTTTAGTATGCTGTCTAAATTTGCCATAGCTTTCCTCCCCAGGAGCAAGCATCTTTTAATTTCTTGGCTGCAGTCCCCATCTGTGGTGATCTTGGAGCCCAGGAAGATAAAATCTGTCACTACCTCCATTTCTTCCCCATCTATTTGTCAGGAATTGAGAGGGCCAGATGCCATGATCTTGGTTTTCTTAATGTTGAGTTTCAAGCCAACTTTTGCACTCTCCTTCTTCACCCACATCAAGAGGCTCTTTAGTTCCTCTTCACTTTCTGCCATTAGAGTGGTATCATCTGCATGCTAGCATTAATTTTCTCCTAAACCTAAGGATGAATTTTTGATTTAGATATCTCACCAGTCTAAGAAAGAGAGGCTGGCTACTCAAAAAACATCTCTAGGGAATGTATTATGTCTCTGAGTTAACCAGACAGGTTGAGACATATCTCTCTATCTGCACAGCTTTCACCCAACATGGTCCCACCAACTTCACTTATCCCTGCTTATTATCCAATTAATGACATCAATGGAACAATTACAAACCAAAGAACAAGATCAAAGAGAGTTTTTCCTCTGCCTTGTCTCTTCAAGGTAAGGGACACCGTACACTTTTCTTCTGTTATTTAGAAGTTCTTAAGAAGAGATCAACCCCAACTGCTCTTTAGAAGGCCAGATCCTGAAGTTGAAACTCAAGTACTTTGGCCACCTAATGAGAAGGAAGGACTCACTGGAGAAGAGCCTAATGCTGGGAAAGATTGAGGGCAATAGAAGAATGGGACGACAGAGAGTGAGGTGGCTGGATGGAGTCACTGAAGCAGTAGGCATGAGCTTAAATGGACTCCAGAAGATGGTAGAGGACAGGAAGACCTGGAGGAATGTTGTCCATGGGGTCGCGATGGGTCGGACACGACTTCGCAACTAACAACAACAAAGTCTCTGGATTGAAAAGATCATGGGAATTTTTTCTTTGGCAAATGTTGGTTTTTCTGGTTCTTTGCCTCTTCAGGCTTTTGGAAAAGGCCCTGTTCCCTATCTCCCCACCTTTACCTGCAGACCAAGGTGAGAACCTGGGAATTCTCTGAGTAAACTGCTTGCACAGCAACTGTTTCCTAAGTTGGCAATTGAAGGCAAAATGATCGTTGAGCTCTTCCATGAGCATCTACAGGCTGTGGTCCCACAGTTAAGAAGATGGTTTCAGCAGTGGAACCAAAACTCCATCATACCATTGTAACCACCATCTTGACTTTTTGGGTCACAACCTGCAGACGGTCCTGTTTTCTCCCACCTTCTCTGGCCTTTAGAATGAAAAAGTTTTGAAGAATGGACATTTGTTGCGTCCTTGTTGTATATGTGCATTATAAAAATGATGTTACCTAGCTGGTGGTGGCTAGCCAGCCTTGGCTGGTCTTGAACTGCCTAAGACAAGGAGGGTCAAATTTGTTTAGTACGTTAATAGACCCCCTCCTCCCCCAATGACTCTGAGTTACATTGAAAAGTTGGAGAAAACTTCCCAACAAGAACACTTGCCAATCACTTTCAAACTGTTGCCAAGGAGACCATGGAAATTGTTCCACAGAGCTGCCAGGAATGACATTGACTCAAGAGAGACTTGCATTTTTATAGCCATGTACTGTGGTTATAAGGTGGTTAATAAGGTGTGCTGAGATAACATACAAGTCCCAAGCACTGCATTGAAAATATTATTTTCTTCATACTGGGAGCAAGACACGTGAATGCCTAGGAAATGGATCAATGCAAAGCCCTTCCGAGGTTCTTTAGAGCATGCTGTTTTGCAATTATAGAAAGACTTTCCATATGGACTACAGAAAGCAGGTATTCGTGATTTGCTTACGGCTAACTTCCCTATCACAGCTGTTTAGCCTTGTTGCCATCTGGCTGGGCAGCCAACCTAAACCGAGTGATTAACTCTAACAGGCAGCACATGATGAATACTTGAACCAGAACTTTGTATGTCCCTCAAGGAGGAGGAGGAGAAAGAGGAGAAAGAAGAGAAAGAGGAGGAGGAGGAAGAGGAGGAGGAAGAGGAGGAGGAGGAGGAGGAGGAGGAGGAGGAGGAGGAATCACAGCATAGGTCACAGTGGAGTTTGGAGTTCCACCAGGGTATGAACCATTTTGCACCTTTTTCTGCATTCCTAGGATCTGATTTTTCTAAGGTAATTTTCTTCCTCCTGATCTATGCACTTTGGATACACATTTGCCAAAGGTGCGCATTTTGTTTATCTAGTCCAGGGGTAGGCAACCTTGGCTCTTTTATGACTCGTGGACTTCAACTCCCAGAATTCCTGAGCCAGCCACGCTGAGGGGAAAGGGAGAAGTTTCCAAGCTGAGCCATGCTGGCTCAAGAATTCTGGGAGTTGAAGTCCACGAGTCATAAAGCGGCCTAGCCCTAGGCCAGAGGTAGGCAACCTTGGCTCTTTTATGACTTGTGGACTTCAACTCCCAGAATTCCTCAGCCAGCATGGCTCAGCATGGAAACCTCTCCCTTTCCCCTCAGCGTGGCTGGCTCAGAAATTCTGGGAGTTGAAGTCCACGAGTCACAAAAGAGCCAAGGTTTTGCCTACCCCTGATTCCTAGTCTGACTGCAAAACCCTGTAACAAAACTCTAAAAAGACGTGTGGATTGGGGTGCATCATTTTATCCTGCTTCCTGTTTAGATCTGAGCATAGATTGGACATTAGCACCAAAATTCACACAAAAAGGAAAGATTTGTTCTGTAATGTTATGTATGAGGCGATCCTTATTACAAAATTTTCTATCTCAGCCAGCATAAGAAGGGATCACTTTGATGTAATCTTCAAATGGTATAAGAGAGAGACGCACGCTCATTAAAGAATGAAGGGTTAACCAATTTAAGTTAACCGGTTTTCATTTTTCAAAAGACATGTCCAAAATTGTTTCTCTCAGGAAAGAAATAATAGTCATAATCAAAGAAAGACTAGGACAAGACCTCCCGTGTATTCCTTTGATTATTCTGTTGTGTTAAAAAAAAAAATATTTTTTTTAAAAAGACTGTAAGACAGGAAAAATGAAGAAACTGTGATTAATATGTTAATTATAACAAGAATTTAGAACGCTTTCAAGTGGAAAATGAAAACTGTCTATTGAAGGACAGTTAAGGTGAGCATGAAATGAATCATGATGTTAAGCAACCGTGTTGATCATTATGTGAAAAAATAATAATAAAAAATAATGTTATACTGTCGTAGAGCCAAGTGAAAAAACAACTTCTAGGTTAATATTTATCTAGCTAGTTATTTATCTATTTCCATGCATTTGTTACCTTATTGGTAATAAAATTAATTCACTAGACCAGGCAGAGGAGATACAAAGCATATCTGGATATAACTGGTATTGTGTCTCTGAGGGCTGAGACAATTACAATCTTGCACTGTCTTTGAGGTGTCCAGTTTTCTCTAAAAAGCATGGCTTTGCTGTTTGCTTGCTTTGAGTAATTACCAGAACTGTTTGCTTTGTTTTAAGTAATTATTTAATTCTCTTTGTTCAAGAATGTCTAATAAGGCATGTATTTGAAAAGATCTAGTTATTCTAAACACTCTGCACAAGGAATTTAGATAAGTTCCTATACTTGGAAGGCTGAACAAAGATCGCCTATGGATCAATCCTGATTCATAAGGTATCGGTCTAGACCAGGCCAGATAACTATGGCAATTTTGTGGCCTGTGGACTTTAACTCCCAGATTTCTTTTTTTTTTTTAATTTCTTTTATTCAAATACAAATAATACAAACATAATACATATAAGTCTAAATAAAAAACAATATATAAAAATACAAATATTATAGTGCACCCACCCCGCTGGAGACCATTTTTATTATCTATATTTCTTCTCATACAACAACTAACAATATACAATATATTTCAATTGTGCCCTTATCCACTCCCAGATTTCCTGAGCCAGCATGACTCAGGAATGCTGGGAGTTGAAGTCCACAGGTCATAAAATTGCCATAGTTACCCACCCTTGATCTAGACTGAATGAACCAGTCAACCCCAGTTCACCAAGAGATTAATTCTGAACATCCATATCTTGATACTCTAATGTGAAAGTAAAGTGAAGCTATTTATCATAATATTTCTCATCTGTTGATATCAATATTGTAATAGTTAATAAAAATGAGTTGGGTTTATGCTTTGGGGCAGAGAATGATGTATCTAAAATGTAATGATTATCTTTGAAGAAAATAGAGATTTAACTCTTCAATTATTTAATCTATCTTCTTACTCATTCAGAAGCTTCAGGCTGCCATTTGGTAAGACAAACACAGAGGCACTTTCCTCTCTCAAAGATGAAATTACACCCCCGGTTAGATGCTTGGTGGTAAAGGCGAACAAAGTCAATTAAATATATACACAATTCTTTTGTTCTTTACTTCCAAACATCTGGCTATTGGCATTACATAATAACTATTTAAGGCATCATAGCCTGAGACTACTGGCTAGACAGGATGAAATTAGCTTTTGGGTGTTGATATATTGTATATTATATCAGTGGCATTCAACTTCTGATGCTTCTCAGAACACATCAAGTGGGGTATAGTTTAAGCTGGTAAAACTTCAGACTTTGTAACAAGGAAACATAATATATATATGAAAATGTATGTAAGTAGGTAGGTAGGTATGTACTGGATGGATGGATGGATGGATAGATGGAGAGAGGGAAGGATAGAGGGACAGACAGATGGAGGGATGTATTATATGTGGGTGTCTTGGTAAAAGTTACTCATTGTTCTAGGGCCCAGATCCTCTGATAGAGTGATTGGTGGAAGTGAAGATTGTTGAAACTATTTTGTACTGGAGCTTCTTTGTAATGGATACCCATGGATATATTTAGAAGATCCCAATTCAACCTCCATTATTTCCAATTAAACAAGACCTTTGTTGCATGGACTTTTGCCTAACAACTTTGAAGAGCTGGTACCAGCTACAACAAAGAATAATAAAACAGACACAGCAAACATCTTAATAAGAGTCATCTTTACATTTCTTAACTTCATTGTTTTTTTCTTACTTGTTATGGTGATATAATTCATTACATTTGTTTGAAGCATTTGCAGAACTCTTCACCGCTACTGAGGGGGGCGCGATAGCTCAGCAGTTAAAGATGCTGAACATGTTAGCTGAAAAGCTGATAGCCCAGGTTCAAGACCCAAGTGTCGCACGATGGGGTGAGCTCTCATTCCTTGCTTCAGCTCCTGCCCACCTAGCAGTTTGGAAGCATGCAAATGCGAGTAGATCAATAGGTACCACTTCGGTGGAAAGGTTAACAGCATTTCATTCATCTTTGGTGTTTAGTCATGCTGGCCACAGGATCACGGAAATGTCTCCAGACAATGCTGGCTCTCTCAGCCAAGAAATGGAGATGAGCACTCCCAGAATTCCCCAGCCAGCATAATGGCAGTTGGAATCCACACATCTTAAAATTTCTGGATACTCTGGATTCTGTTGGTCACAGTCTTACCTGGAGATTCTCCCCCCTGCCAAGCACACACCTTTGTGGCAAACAATGAAGTTTTAAAAGACGGAACTGCCCAAAAGATTATGGGATGCCGGTGATTCAAAATCAGAAAGCACCGGCTGAGCCTGGGTTATTGTTCAGTTCTGACATATGTGTGATTAATCTCTATTTTAAAATAGGCACATGACATTCTGAGTAAAGATATAGTGATTATATGCTTATGCAACATCTAAATGAGAGAAGTGGGAATATGAAATAGAGAATAAGAACATCACTCACTGTTAAATTAACAGTAGGCTTTAGTGTTTGTTAAGTTTGTTAAAATAGAAGCTTCTGAAAGTACCGAATGATTATCAAAAATGTTGGCTTCCTTTATAGAGAACACCTTTAAAGAACCCAAGCTCTCCTGCTTCTGGACTTACAAATCATCTTAAAAGGGTTTCTCTTTTAGATCATGGTTTTTAGACAATATGTTTTAAAACCATAGCCTGAATGAACAATTGGCAAATACTTTTGTCATTTTATTTTAGTTACAGCTGGAGCAGTTAGCTACAAGCAGAATATGACCCTATTCTTCCCATTCTGTATGAATTGAGACATATCCGCAGGAGGTTAAAAACTGGAGGTTTTAAAGAGGAGACTGGACAGCCACCTGTCTGAAATGGTATAGGATTTCCTGCTTGAGCAGGGGCTGGACTAGAAGATCTCCAAGATCCTTTCCATCTCTGTTATTCTGTTATGTGACATTCCACCTAGCAGGCCAGTATTCCCAGATAATTTGCATGCAGTTCCACAACCCTTTTCATTAAATTGCTCCCTGTCCCACACCGCTCCCTGTTCCAGATGTTCAAATAGACAGGTGTTTCACACAAGAGTAGCTCCTTAAGTGCCCCAGAATGAAAGCTAACACATGGAGACATTGGCCTGAGTATGTGAATCTTCTGCGAACAGCTGGTTTCATCTAAGGGAGCATTTTGACATTGTTCATGCTTGGACAGTTTAGTAGTCTCTTCTGGCTGAAGTAAATTAGGTTCCTGCTGGAATATTTGCTCTCCAACTGCATACAAACTCGTGAGTGTGTCAAACAATGTACATTGCTGGAAGCTACATGCTGTTCAGAGACTTGCTTTGTGGTCAGAATTGAAGGTGGGGGAAATTCAGAGTAGCTGTTGGCAGCCTGTGGATTTGATTGAAAGGGGTCACAATCTTGACAGGTGACTTTTTTAGTTGCACTTAATTTGAGGTTACATTTGCCTTCAGAGTCATAAATCAAAGTGTGTTTAATCAAGTCATCCTTCAAACTGATAAAGACTAACAGCTTGGCCCAGGCTTACCACTAAGTATAATCTAGAAAACATCTGTAGAGTTGTGTCAGGATGTAAGATGTACACCCTGAAGTCTTCTCTTGATTTAAGTTGCATTAGGCTGTGAAAAATGATTGAGAATGTCAGGCAAACTGAAGAGATACCATTTCGGTCTCTTTGTAGGAAGAGACGAAGTTCCATCATGTGGGAAGAATCCAGAGAAAGATATATTTTGGGAAATATTAAAAAGGCAGAATATATTTCCCCAAAGGAATAATGGAGAAGATCTTAAAAAGGGACAGAAACCAGCCCCCACAAGTCAGCCCAGCCCCTAGGCAGAAGCCAGCTTTTAGAAATGGAGATGTAATAATCCATTCAGGAAGGTTGGAGCCTTCCAGCTAGAAGCTGAAGAGATTAGGAAGACAAAGACCCTTCAAATCTACATACCCCACCCAAACTCTAAGACAGGACATAATAGGATTAACCCACCAATACCAAAAGAGCACACTCAGACTCAGGTCAAAGTACATGACACAGGAAATACAAAGCCTCAAACAGGAACAGGAAAATCTCAAGAGCCCCAGAAAGTATAAAAGCCCACCACTCTGCTCCATGTGGTCAGTTTTCTTCCAGAGCCATCTTTCTGTCTGGCTCTCCTTTTCAATAAACTACAACCTTCTTTCTAAAGCAGTCTCCATGTTGTTTATTCCCAGCTTGGACTGGACCCTGGTGAAGATTTTTCTTTCAACAATACTTTATATGCCGATGAGCCTAGATGTGTCTTTGCAGATGAGGTGAAATATGGTGGCCACTGCCACACAAGTGAAGGACCATCTTGTTTTGACATGGGTCATAAAAGTGGTGAAGCTTTGATTGCATCGTTTTGGCCCCCATCTTGAATTTTTTCACCCCTCCTGACAAAACCGCTGCTTGAGCCATTCCTGTTAAAACATCTGGCAGAAACAAAGCAAAGGTTTCTGAAAGCACACTGCCAATTTTTATGGTTTGGTCAGACTTCTTCAGCTCTGTATGTCGGGAAAACATCTGTTGTTTGGGGACAGTTGCATAGGTGTTCCTTTTATATTTTTACAAATGTAACATTCTGGCTAGGGGGCTCTCAAACCGCAAAGCACAGAACAGGAAGTCGGATCAACCAATCAGCACATGGGATGCGTGCCTTTGCACAACACGCAGTTAGGAATTGGGAGGTCTGCATCCATCTGCAAGCTACGCTTACCCCCTCGCACAGTGGTGGGATTCAGCCGGTTCACACCACTTTGGCAGAACCCGTAGCTAATTTTTTGTTGCCCAGGCCCAGAATGGACTTCCAGAAGTGGCATCCACACAGAGAACCGGTTGTTCACATATTTGAATCCCACCACTGCCCTCGCAACATAGGTAGGAGGCGATGGTTACATGCATTTATGGGCAACTCTAAATCAGCCTTGGGAAGTTGAACAAATAATTTGAGCCTACATGGGTTATCTCCCTGTTTTCATTCTATCTCCAGGCCCGACTGGCAATAGAAGCTTAGCCCAAAGTGCAGCTACTCTTACTGTGAAATAAGAGATGCTTGAAGAAGGAGCAATGGGTAGAAGCTCATCAGAGGGAGATCCAGTCTTGAAAATAAGGAGGGATTTCCTGGCAGTGAGAACAATTGATCAGTGGAACAGCTTGCCTCCAGGAGTTGTGGGTGCTCCAACACTGGAGGTTTTTAAGAAGGGACCGGACAACCATTTGTCTGGAATGGTATAGGGTAGGGGTAGGCAACCTTGGCTCTTTTATGACTCGTGGACTTCAACTCCCAGAATTCCTGAGCCAGCCATGCTGAGGGGAAAGGGAGAGGTTTCCAAGCTGAGCCATGGTGGCTCAGGAATTCTGGGAGTTGAAGTCCACGAGTCATAAAAGAGCCAAGGTTGCCTACCCCTGGTATAGGGTCTCCTGCTTGAGCTTGGGGTTGAACTAGAAGACCTCCAAGATCCCTTCTAGTCCTGGGATTCTGTGATTCTAACATATACCAGAGGTTATATCATGTATCATATTGATGGGCTATCAGATGTAACCGAAGTTTGTTTATTTTGATTTTAAATTAGGGCTGTGCTGGAGATTTTTCCAGTGAATATCAGGGGTTAAAAACAAGAAAGGGGGAAAACATAAAAGAAAACCTGACAAAGCCAGCATGATTTGTGAATCTGTTTATGTATATAAATTTCTCCTTGTTTTTTTTAAATAAGAACACTTGACTTGATGAGAAGATGAACAGTAACTGCTTCTTCCTATTACTTTTCATGTCTTAACAAGTTGAACAGCTGCTCCTTCAAAGTGACAGGTGCAATTCACATTTCCCATCCAATACTCCCTTTAATGATATTAAATCATTGTTGCGGAAAGAGGTACATCGGCCCCAGATTCATTCCAGCTAGATCACTGCATCTTCACCACTGTTGGAAGGTGTGGACAAGGTAATGGAAAGAAAGAAAGAAAGAAAGAAAGAAAGAAAGAAAGAAAGAAAGAAAGAAAGAAAGAAAGAAAGAAAGAAAGAAAGAAAGAAAGAAAGAAAGAAAGAAAAAGAAAGAAAAGAGAGAGAGAGTTCTATAGGGACATTCACTACCAGTTCATTATCCCTCTTTTATTTAAAATTTTATTTAAATTTCCAGGCACTCTGATAATGTTTATTTGCACTATTAAATAATCAAGATAAACTTATTCCTCTAAAAGTCTCAAAACTCTCTTACATTGTGCGTAAGCTTCACCCACAAATGTTCTGCTAATAGTTCTTGTTGCTAAAGGATAGTTTTGTCTTGGTTTTATTGATTATATTCTTATTGGTCAATGACCGAAATAAAGTTCTGCCCGTCTGAGCAACTCTGAAGCAGGGCAAGATTTCAATCCTGAGAGGCAGAAATAAATGGGCTGAGCTGCCCCTGGGGGACAGTGGCATCAAAGTGCCTAGTAGCCTAGCAATACCAAAGACCAGACCAAAGCAGAAAATTGGAAAATATGTGCAGAGGGGGAACAAAACGCTTAAATTTAAATCTAAAACAAGTCCAGCACACTCCAGTTCAGTTTCTGTCATGGCCTTCGGTCTCTTCTCTGCCCACAGCACCAGAGTCCAAACCTCGGGCCATCAATGTCTCCTAAGCCTGCTGGTCAAGACTAAGCAAACACACTGAAGCTAGTTGCAAATGAGGGGCACTTCAGACAATTACCAAAGAGGGCAGACCGATGGCAAAGCAAACGCCCACCTGCTCCAGGATATCCTGGAGGGAGCAAAATCTGGCCTGGGAGTTGGGCATGATTCCGACAAAATAGAGCCTTGCCATAGGGCAGGTTCAGGAAACCAGGCAAGACAACAAAACAGAGACCAGTGTGCCCCACTGCCCTCCAGAGATTAAACCCCAGTGAGTCCTGCAAGCCAGGTCAAAAAGGTAAAATCAAGGAAGAGAGAGCAGGAAGTAAGGACATAGGAAGATACGTCTTAGGAACGTTGGAGTTGTTGTTGTTGTTGGTTGCGAAGTTGTGTCCGACCCATCACAACCCCATGGACAACGTTCCTCCAGGCCTTCCTGGAGAGATGTTTCCAAAACAGACTTGTCTCTGATGACTGCTCTTAGATGGGCTGGCTGAAAGGAGACTCAATTAAAGCATTAGCATCTTTGCTCAATGGAGGACCTTTGCTTGGGCTCTCCAAAGATGTTGGGGACCTATTGCCCTTTCAGGACCTGGGCCCACAACACCTGACTCTCTCCTCACCTGCTCACCTGCTGCTGCTGATTAGTTGCTACATCAGTCTTTAAGGGGCGCTAAGAAAGTGGAAGGAAAGAGAAGAAGAATGACCAGGAGCAAGATGGATGAATTCAGTTGTAGCAGCAATGGATTATTAGGTTTTTACTAGATTTTTTAAATCAGTCCTTGATACTTTTATAAGTAAAGAGGTAAACATGCATAATACGCCTTCCCTGACCTATTTTCCCCCACAACAACAACCTTGTGACATGAATTGTACTGAGAGGGGGACTGGGCCAAAGTCATCACTAGACTTCGCCATTGGAAGATCTGAAGGACCAAGTTAGGTGCAGATCCTCCTGGTCAAGTCTACGAGGTTGATAAGAACGGACACCAACGTGGCGGCACATAATTAAGCAATCAAGCCAAGTTGGAGAAAGGTGAGATCTTATTTTCTCAGTCTACTTCCCTTCCACACTTTGTGATCTGAAAAAAAATGAAGAAGACTCAAAATACCTGGATGACAGTTAGTTTGGGTGGTAGTTAAGGCATCAGGCTAGAAACTGGGAGACGGTGAGTTCTAGTCCTACGTTAAACACAAAGCCAGCTGGGTGACCTTGGGCCAGTCACTTTCTTTCAACCCTAGGAAGGAGGCAATGGCAAACCACTTCTAAAATCTTGCCAAGAAAACTTCAGGGACTTACCCAGGCAGTCATCAGAAGTCAACACTGACTCGAAAACACACACACACAAATACAGTACACAGAGCTTCTAAGAGTACACAGAGGACTATCTAAAAACATAGAAAAGAATCTTGAAAATAAATGGGCCGATTTCACAAAATTCAACACTGTCACAAACAAATGAAATGTTTAGGATGTTATATCCATTCGGGTGTTGCTATTTTACTTTTCTGATGCTATTATCTTTTTTTATATTGCTATCTTTTTTTTTTTTATCCCTCCTCTCTTCTGAAACAGACTGACATCAAATTTAATTCATTTTCACCAGTCATTTGAGACATGATCTGGAATGTAAATATAATGTCTCTTCACTAATATTATATTTTCATCCCAGAGGAGGAGGGTTTTATCTTGACTATATTTCTGCCTTTTTGTGAAACTCTGAAATTGGGATTTTTGCTTTAGTGCCTGACCCCTAGAAAATGTGAGCAATATTTTACTGAAAATCTGGATTTTATTTTTCTCTTAATGTTTTAATTACTCATAGTACAGTGATCTGTTAATCAAGCAAAAGAAATACATGGTATAAATATTGCACTTCATTATTACTCCTTTGGATATGAACTGATGAAATTGCTTAAAATCCTACCACTGAGGAAGATATTCTGGTGATTTTGAAGGCATAGTAATAATAATTTATTAAATTTATATGCCACCCATCTCTCAGCAACTTTGGGCAGCTTACAATTGTTAAAACGCTTAAGGTAAAGAACAATAGAAAAAAAAAACACTCCACAAAAACATCACAAGGCAAAAGGATAACAATGGCAAGGAAAATAAAATAACGGGGCATCAGTTATCTTCTTCTATGAGCCCTGGTGGCGCAGTGGTTAGAATGCGGTATTGCAGGCTACTTCTGCTGACTGCTGGCTGCCTGCAGTTTGGCAGTTCGATTCTCAGCAGCTCAAGGTTGACTCAGCCTTCCATCCTTCCGAGGTCGGTAAAATGAGGACCTAGATTGTTGGGGGGCAACAGGCTGACTCTGTAAAACGCTTAGAGCAGAGAGGTTTTTCCACGGACTGGAGAGTGCGTGGTTTTGTGTGCTGCCTGCATCCCACGGATGGGGCTTTGCTTGTTTGTGCGGCCCAGTTGCTGGCATGCTGTGGCCCGGTACTGGTCCATGGACTGGGAGTTGGGGACCCCTGGCTTAGAGAGTAAAGTAAAGCACTGTGAAGTGATATATAAGTCTAAGTGCTATTGCTAAGGCCTGGATGAAGAGCTGGACTTTAAGGCTCTTTGAAACACCAGTGTGTGTGTGTGTGGAGGGGAGGAGGGGCCTCAAATCTTGGAGGGGGGGACCTGATTCCAGAGGGCAGGGGCTGATAAAGTGAAGTCCCACCTTCTGGGCATTAAGAGGTGGCATGGTATAAATGATGGAACCCAGAGTATGCCAATCCTTCCAGACTGAACCAGTCAAGCAGACAGGGGGTCCCTCAAGTAACCACCTCCTAGGCCAGGGGTAGGCAACCCTGGCTCTTTTATGACTTGTGGACTTCAATACCCAGAATTCCTGAACCAGCCATGCTGACTCAGGAATTCTGGGAGTTGAAGTTGAACACCCACAGCCTGCAATCAACTGCCTGCATCTAGAAGCCCTTTGCTCCTGCTGCAATAAAATGTCAAATTTGATTTGGATCTCAAGCTCTAGATGAATGTCCCACTTGTCATTTGTTTTAATTAAAATGTTCGAACAAGATCCCCGTCTTTCCATCACGGTTTTCGGTGTACACATCATAATTGATTTAGAGTCCATGTATTCTTCTCAAAAAGATATTAAAATGAAGGTGAAGTCTCCTTTGAATCAAGCTAAGCTCCCAATGATTTGGGATATGTTCTTCTTATACCAGCAGTGTGGAAATAGTTTGCCAGTGTCTTCTTATGGGATGCTTTTTTTCAGCTTCTAGCCAAACTCCTAGCATCCTTGTGGTCTCTATTCAAGTCATAATCAGCCCTGATCTTGCCTTTTTGAGATGACCCAAAACTGGATAGGTATTGGTAATTGGGTAGGACTTGATTACACTGTAGACTTTAGAATAGAACAGAATGGAACGGAATGGAACGGAATGGAACAGAACGGAACAGAACAGAACGGAACGGAACGGAACGGAACGGAACGGAACGGAACGGAACGGAACAGAACAGAACAGAACAGAACAGAACAGAATAGAATAGAATAGAATAGAATAGAATAGAATAGAATGGAATGGAATGGAATGCAGAATAGAACAGAATGGAATGGAATGGAATGGAATGGAATGGAATGGAATGGAATGGAATAGAATAGAATAGAATAGAATAGAATAGAATAGAATAGAATAGAATAGAATAGAATGGAATGGAATGGAATGGAATGGAATGGAATGGAGAATAAAACAGAACGGAACGGAACGGAACGGAACGGAATAGAATAGAATAGAATAGAATAGAACAGAACAGAACAGAACAGAACAGGAATGGAATGGAATGGAATGGAATGGAATGGAATGGAATAGAATAGAATAGAATAGAATAGAATAGAATAGAATAGAATAGAATAGAATAGAATAGAATAGAATAGAATAGAATAGAATAGAATAGAATACTTTATTGTCCAAGTGTGATTGGGCACATAAGGAATGTGTCTCCGGTGCAGAAGTTCTCAGAGCACATACAAACAACAAAGTGATAAATCATGGATCATAAATCATAAGATACGAACAATTGATCAATCGTAATATACCAATAGGTAAAAGTAATAGGAATTATGAGAGGAGTCTAGCTAAGGAGTCTCTAAAGTGGGAAGGGCTCCATGGCCTCTGCAGAAGGTTTACTGGTCCATCCTGCGGCTTTGGTGCAACATCAACCTTCAGAAAAGGACACGTCTCACCTGCCTTGACTTTACCTATCTTTTCACACTTCACACATCACTTTTCAGTGCGAAAAGATTCGTATATAACATAAAAAAAAAATGGATCGGACAACTGCCAGAATCATTCACTGTTACATTTGACAGGTGATGGCAGGCTCCATGCAGTAATTTTAATTTAAAATAAAAAACACCTGTCTCTGTGTGTGCGACTTTATAAAATTATTGAAATGTCAGGAATGAAGCTTTATTCCCTCTTTTCTTTCTCTTCAAAGGAATCCTCCCGCATTTCTGTTTCAGCTGACCTTTTGCAGAGTGACTCATTGTTGATATTGACAACAGTTTTACGCTCGAAATGCCACCTCACTTTATAAAGGAATACTCAGAAAAGTTGCGAAAAACTCCAGGAGCTAGTTAAAACGGCAATCAATGCGTGAGAGGCACCTGTCTGTGATAATTGGGGTGTTTTGTACACCCCGGGCCAGAGAAGTGTATGAGGGGGGGGGAAAACCACCTTAATGATTTACTTCACTGTCAGTCTTTTGCACACAAGTAAATATAAGGATTGCTATATAGACCCATTTAAGCCTCAAGTAAACTCCCTTTTTCATAACTTGCTCTTTTTTTCCTACCAGAAGTTCTCTGGATTCAACTTAAAATTGGTTTGGACTCATATCATAGTAGTTACTATGATTTGGCATAATCGGAAACACTTGTGATGGATCTTGCTAGAACCATGAGGGGAAAAAAATGCAGTTCAGTTGACAACAGGGCTTCATTGCTAAATGGTGTGGCCCCCTTTTTGAATACGTCCTGTGCTATAGAGCAGGGGTCCACAACCCCCGGTCCGTGGACTGGCACTGGGCCATGGCATACCAGAAACCAGTCCGTGCAAACAAGCAAAGCCCCATCCACGGGATGCAGACAGTACATCAGACATGTCAAACTCACGACATCACGTGACGTCACGCAACGTATCAGCACTGTTTTGCCATTGCTGGCAATGGGGTGGGCGCGGCTTCTGCATGACGCGCCCGGCCCACGGGCCGGCAGTTTGACATCCCTGCAGTACATGAAACCAGGCCCCCTGTCGTCCGAGGAAAAACCTCTTTCCACAGAACCAGTCCCTGATGCCCAAAATCTCTGCTACAGAGTGCTTAGGATGTAAACCTTATTGGAGGATTAAATAAGAGACTGAGTTCATCACAGCCATTAGTAACATCTGTTTAGAATAAGAGAAATGTGAAACACACTCATGAATATCAGGAGCTAGCATGAATTATACTCTGTAGGTCAAAATGTCCCAAAGATTTGAAGAAAATGTTTAGGAATGAAATCTTTATTTTAATTCAGGAACAGGAGCTGTGGTAAGCAGTTGAAAATTGCTCAGCGTGTGAGGCTAATTCATAACTGTTCCTAACTGGATTCCATTGCTTTCCCTTCTCAAATGTCTCCTTGTGCGACCGACTTATGTTTTCTGTTTCTCAGTCACCTGTAAGTGAAAATTGTGCATTTACATTCTCCATATTCCTGCTCAGAAGCCCACAGAAATGAAGGTGATAGTTTAAAAAAAAAAAAACCAGTAAAGAGAACATTCCCATGTTTTCCTGAATTATGCTAAAGAACTGAAATCAAGACCCACAATGTATTTGTAAAGTGGGTTATTTCCATGGTCTTGGATATGACCTTCAAAACTAGAATAACATAGAATAATAGAGTTGGAAGGGACTGTTGAAGGAAAAGTCTTCATCATGGTTCAGTCCAAGCCGGGGATAAAAACATGGCGACTGCTTTAGAAAGAAGGTTGCAGTTTATTAAGAGGAGAGCCAGACAGGAAGATGGCTCTGGAAAAAAGAGAGAGCACATGTAGGGAGTGGGTTTTTATACCCTCTGGAGCCTTTTGTTTGGAGTTGTTTCCTGTTCCTGTTTGAGGCTTTGTATTTCCTGTGTCATGTATTCTGACCTGAGTCTGAGTGTGCCCTTTGGCATCTGTGAGTTAATCCTATTATGTCCTGTCTTAGAGTTTGGGTGGGGTATGTAGATTTTAGGTGTCTTTGTCTTCCTAAGCTTCTAGCTTCAACTTTCCTGAATGGTTTAAATCTGTATTTCTATAGAGCTGGTTTCTACTTGGAGGAGGGAGACTTGGGGCTATTAAGAAAAACTGGGCATGCTATTCTGCCTTTGAGGAAATATATTTTTCTGCCCTTTTAATATTTCCTTCTCTGGGGGGCTGACTTCCCACAGGACCTTGGAAGCCTTCTAATCCAACCCCCTATTTAAGCAGGAGACTCTATACCATTTCAGACAGGTGGCTGTCCAGTCTTTTTTTGAAAATTTCCAGTGAAAAAGCACCCACAACTTCTGAAGGCAAGTTTCCATTGGTTGACTGCTCTCACCCTTAGGAAATTTCTCCTTAATTCTAGGTTGCTTTTCTCCTTGGTTAGTTTCCATCCATTGTTTCTTGTCCTGCCTTCTGATGTTTTGGAAAATAGTTTGACCCCCCTCTCATCTTTGTAGGAGCCCCTCAAATACTGGAACAGTGCTATCGTGCTCCCCTGGTCCTTCTTTTCATTAGACTATACCAGGGGTAGGCAACCTTGGCTCTTTTATGGCTCGTGGACTTCAACTCCCAGAATTCCTGAGCCAGCCATGCTGAGGGGAAAGGGAGAGGTTTCCAAGCTGAGCCATGCTGGCTCAGGAATTCTGGGAGTTGAAGTCCATGAGTCATAAAAGAGCCAAGGTTGCCTACCCCTGGACTAGACATATCCAATTCCTGTAATCATTCTTCATATGTTTTAGCCTCCAGCCACCTAATCATTTTTTCTGCTCTTCTCTGCAGATAAGATTTAGCAAAATCTTAGAGAAGATTTTATTATAGTAAAATACTTAAAGGTTTTACTATGGTACTCACACAGCAGTAGAATCTTAGAGTTCCTCATTTCTGTCTCCAATATTCACTGACAGTTTGTGTATCTGATGAACTTCCAGTTTCCATCTCTTTATTAAATTGGTTGATGATGTCCTTGGAAGTGATGTCGGACTTGAACCTTCAGTGTTGAATGGACTTCTCCGCCTTTTCATTTCTTCTCTCTCAGACCTTCATTTTAATCCATCAAAACATCTGCTATTTGCCGTTTCTGCAGATGCTTCTGACTTCTGAAGCAAAATGTTCGCCCATAAGAATAAATTATACTCCTACTTTCCTTTACTTGTCTAAAAACTGAAAGATTTCCACTGACCTTGGACTTATCTTGCTCATAAATAGACTCTCTGTGGCAGAATAACTTCTTTCTCTTCTTAAGATACACATCTCAACTAATTAAGCTTTTCCTCACAATTACCTTCCTTAGCAGTGACCCCAAACTCTGTTCCTAGTTGATTTGTAGAAGTGATTTAAGACACGGATGGTATAATTTTTCTCATCCCAGAGTACAATATTTTCATATTAAAGAAAAAAAAATCAGTAGGAAGTAGATCCCAGAAAAGTCCTGTCAGCCAAAGAAATAAGGCACCATCCTTTGCAGAAAGCTAGCTAAATTGCAGTCGTCTCAGAATGTAGAAATCAAAATGCAGCATAAATGTGACCCACATTTCTTTTTTTTTAATTACCTCCATTGCATTCAATGATCTATTTTCATATTTCTACCCTTCACTCTCTATCTCTATCTCTGTGTATGTCTCTCTCTTCCTCTCCTTCACATTAAATATGAGCCAGCAGTGTGCTGCAGCTGCCAAAAAGGCCAACACAGTGCTAGGCTGCATTAACAGAGGGATAGAATCAAGATCACGTGAAGTATTAATACTAATCTACAATGCCTTGGTAAGGCCACACTTGGAATACTGCATCCAGTTTTGGTCACTACGATGTAAAAAAGACGTTGAGACTCTGGAAAGAGTGCAGAGAAGAGCAACAAAGATGATTAGGGGACTGGAGGCTAAAGCATATGAGGAACGGTTGCTGGAATTGGGTATGTCTAGTTTAATGAAGAGAAGGACGAGGGGGGACATGATAGCAGTCTTCCAATATCTCAGGGGCTGCCACAAAGAAGAGGGAGTCAAGCTATTCTCCAAGCACCTGAAGGAAGGACAAGAAGCAACGGATGGAAACTAATCAAGGAGAGAAGCAACCTGGAACTAAGGAGAAACTTCCTGACAGTTAGAACAATTAACCAGTGGAACAACTTGCCTCCAGAAGCGGTGAATGCTCCAACACTGGAAGTTTTTAAGAAGAGACTGGACAGCCATTTGTCTGAAATGGTATAGGGTTTCCTGCCTGAGCAGGGGGTTGGACTAGATGACCTCCAAGGTCCCTTACAACTTTATTATTATTATTATTATTATAAGCTCACAGCTGCCTGAGCGTTTGGTTTTCCTTTCTCTTTACTTGCAGAAGTTAATTACTTAAACACATATTAGTCACCTGGCTATGAAACGTTTTGCACAACAAGGTGATTATTCTAATCTAAGGAGTTGACGGTACAAGCCATTGCTCTGCTGTCAGGGAAAATAGGTCCAGTTGACACTAAAAAAACAAAAAACTAAGCGGTCCTTTCTTCTTCCCTTCTCAAATTCTGCTTTTTTCTGCAAAAGAGCAGGAAAAAAAATCTATGCCTGTTTCACAGCAAATAAGGACACCAGCAAACTTTACATACCTGATTTGGTATGGCACTTGACCATGATTTGTTCCTTTTTATGCAAGGAGTATTGGATGTATTCTCTCTTTTTGACCCATGATTGTTTTGTCTGTCACAGAATTATAATTCCAAGCTAGCTGTTGGTGTGTAATTCATCTTTCATGTCTGCAATAGCTCCATGTATTAATGTTTTTATCTTTTTTAAAAAAAATAAGACTAAACATTACTGATTATCATTCTGTTGGGTTTCTTACTTGTCAGGTGCCATATTCCCACAGACCTAATTATACATCTAAACTCCAGGTGGGATTTCTTGACCTTTAATTAAAAACCTTTGGAATGTATGAATGTACATCTCTTTTGTACATAACCTAAGAGCCTATGGTAACACTGGATTTGCACCCCAGATTTGTTAAAATGCTAAAGACATCTCTGGGGAAGATGTTTCTGTCTGTACACAATCATTTTTCATCTTTTAGAGTGAAACTGACACTGAAAAAATCATTCAGAGCTAACTATATATGACTGAGATGTATTAGAAACTCACTTTATATGCAATAAAAAGAAGGCTTACCAAAATGAAATTTCCTCAGTTTTGTTCACAGGATATTTTTTTTGGTTGTTGTTAGTTGCGAAGTTGTGTCTGACCCATCGTGACCCCATGGACAACGTTCCTCCAGGCCTTCCTATCCTCTACCATCTTCTGGAGTCCATTTAAGCTCACGCCTACTGCTTCAGTGACTCCATCCAGCCACCTCATTCTCTGTCGTCCCCTTCTTCTACTGCCCTCAATCTTTCCCAGCATCAGGCTCTTCTCCAGTGAGTCCTTCCTTTTCATTAGGTGGCCAAAGTACTTGAGTTTCAACTTCAGGATCTGGCCTTGTAAAGAGCAGTCAGGGTCGATCTCCTCTAGGACTGACCGGTTTGATCGCCTTGCAGTCCAGGGGACTCGCAGGAGTCTTCTCTAGCACCATAGTTCAAAGGCCTCAATTCTTTTGCGCTCAGCCTTTCTTATGGTCCAACTTTCACAGCCATACATTGCAACTGGGAAAACCATGGCCTTGACTATACGTACTTTTGTTGGCAGGGTGATGTCTCTGCTTTTTAGTATGCTGTCTAGATTTGCCATAGCTTTCCTCCCCAGGAACAAGCGTTTTTTAATTTCTTGGCTGCAGTCCCCATCCAAGAAATTAAAAGACACTTGCTCCTGGGGAGAAAAGCTATGGCAAATCTAGACAGCATACTAAAAAGCAGAGACATTTTTAGATTAATACTATTCACTGTTTTATCTCAAAGTCTCTTTTGTACAGAAATCTGTCCCTGATCTGGAGAATTTTTTTTTGCCCAGCCTTATTATCTATGTCTGCTAATATTGCATTGAATGGTAATAAGTTCCAGCACTGTTATAAAAAAACATGCCCATTTTGAGTTTTCTGCATGCTGTTCATAATATTTTATAGATCTATCTCCCTCAATTAAAAAGCTCAAAATGAAATACTTTACAAGCCAATTTGAACTTTGTCAGCAGGATTTCATTTCATTCCTTCCCACAAGTTTTGATCAAGAGAATCCCCAAATTTTGGATAAAAGCCTTTGAAAATCCAAGGGAGAGGGGGAATTTCAATCACTGGAAGGACTTAATTGGACTTTATTCAACATCTAGCAGTTTTAGTTGGCAGATATATATATATATATATAAGAAGAATACATAATATTTTGAGGCAGCCACCATTTAAAAAAAAATGGCACTGTAAGAAAATGCTCTGGTTTATTTTCTTTCCAAACAATTTAACCGGGTTTGACATTTTCACTAGGACTGTACAGTGCACCAATTCTACATATGTTTTATACGTTTTCCAGATTATTTGGGTTTGGTATTGTTGATATTTGATTTCAGGATATTTAGCTGATCAGAACGCTGTTGTCCACAAAAGTTATGAAGGAATGGAATGAGCTGGAAATATGAAATCCATTCCTTACTGAAATCAAAACAGTTTCCAATATAACTTGATTGCTCATCATTATTCTTCTTGTGCCATATCCGTTATCGGACGTTGGCGATCATGTTGGCGATCCTGTTTTTATCAGCAGCTGCATGAAAAAGTGCTGCTGAGTTTTGTTCAAACCAGTCCCTTAGACTTTGAAGCCATGACGTTCTTCTTCTGCCTGGACCTCGTTTGCCTTCGATCTTTCCCTGTAGGATTAAATGGAGTATGCCGTATTTTTCTGGATGTCGCATCACATGTCCGAAATATTCTAACTTTCATTTTTTAATTGTTTTGATGATTTCCCTTGGCTTCCCCAGGCAGCTTATCACCTCCTCATTGCTCATCATAGGAGTGGTAATCGGTTTTCTTACGGTCTATTTTGAATTCGATGGTTGCTGTCCATGGTGCTACCTAATACTGAAGGAGACAAGCAAGCATATCTCACTTGTGTACTTTATTCAACTGTTTATTTTAGCATATAAAGATAGATCATCTACTCCTGAACTGCAAGTTTGAAAGTTTCTCTATGCAGCTTCCTAGTTCTTAAAGGTGTGTAGCTAAGGCTGAAAGAAATAGAAATGTCTATTATTTCTAGTCTATTTGGCTTGGCTCCACTTGTAGGTCCTTCCCTCTTAGGCACATTATGGATCACACACATCACATTTAGTGACTCAGAACAAACCTCTGTAAATCTGCCACCTGCTTCTTGTCTTGAGTGCAGATGTCTGAACAGGAAAGTCTATTTGGAACCAGCTGCTTCTACAGGGAATTGGAGAATGATAGGGCTGGAAGGGACCTTGGAGATTTTCTAGTCCAACCGTCTGCCCAAGACAGGAGTCTTCATAACCTCTTGGATTCAGGCAGGCAATATCACAGGTTCCCAATAAGCACAAATCTTCAACAAGCAAATAGCTGCACATCACCATACTTACTAAATGCTCATAACCATATGATTCCAATATTTATATTCAACACAGTAGACTAATGGGCAAAGCTGTTCAGGAATGCAACAGCCATAAATAACAGAATAACAGAGTTGGAAGGGACCTGGGAGGTCTTATAGTCCAACCTTTTGCTCAAGCAGGAGATCCTATCCCATTCAAGACAAATGGTTGTCCAATCTCTTCTTAAGTTTTTGTTGGAGCATACACGGCTTCTGGGGCAAGTCGTTCCCCTGGTTTATTGTTCTCAAATGAAGTCACATCGGCCAAATTCAGAGGATCACAAACCTTGCTCTCTCCTTCCACATTCTCCAATTGTTGAAAATTCACATCTATTTCAAAACAGGTCTGTGACTGCAGGGAAACTGATTTTGCTTTGTCACTATACACATTGTTGGCTTCGACTGTAGAATTGTCAAGGTTTTTTCTCTCTCTCCTTAGCTAATTGTGTAGCGGGGAGTGAATATTTGAATAAAACATAGCAGTAAACTTTAAGAGAGGATACAGATAGTCCTCAACTTACAACAATTCATTTAGTGACCGTTCAAAGTTACAACGGCACCGAAAAAGTGACTTATGACCCTTTTTCACAGTTACGACCTTTGCAGCATCCCCATGGTCACGTAATCAAAATTCAACCGCTTGGCAACTGACTCATATTTATGACGGTTGCAACGTCCTGGGGTCATGTGATCTCCTTTTGCGAACTTCTGACAAGCAAAGTCGATGGGGAAGGCAGATTCACTTAGCAACCGGGTTACTAGCTTAACAACTGCAGCGATTCCCTTAGAAGAAAGGTTGTAAAATGGGGCAAAACTCACTTAACAACAGAAATCTTTGCTCAGTTGTGGTCATAAATCAAGGACTACCTGTACAGTGCTCTTATGGCTGGGATCAAGACAATGGTATCAGTATGACACGCTCCAAATTTGAGTTAGAGGTGGAAACTCTATTTATCACAGGCAGAAATTTGGCAACATTTAGCTGACCTTGTTGAGGTTTGGAAGTTAAATACTGTCAGACCTGATTAATAGTGAAATAGGAGCAATCTTGAGTCTATAAGCATGGGAAAGTTAAAAAAAAAAAATCCATACTACCAGATCACATCTATAGTGTTTCCACAAAATTGCACGTACATATCCAAATAATTGCCAGGAGTTAAACTTGACTGAAAGATGACTTTATAATTCAGATGTGGAACAGAGTCTTATTTGGAAAAACCTTACTTTTTCCAAGAATATATATGGCCCAAGAGCAAGGCAGCTTGAACATCAAGATTAATAAATATATGTTAGATGTGATCCCTTAACTCACAAGGGATGCAGTAAGTACCACTACAAATTTTAATTGAAAAAAAAAAAAAAAAACCCCACAGAAAATGAAAATGATTATCTTATTGGCAAATTCCTTGAGTGGAGAATCCATTCCTTTATGTCTTAATACCTGATTGTTGCTTTTTTTTTTTTTAAACCATGCTAAGAAAATAGAATAAAAACTGAACTCTTCCACAGGGTTAAGAGAATTAGGAGCAGAATTGCACCATAAAACCTATTGAAATGTTATGAGGGCCACCAGATGGCAGTCTAAGGCTGCTTCAAATGTACATAAAAGGTACTTGTAGCTATATTCTTCCCATGACAGAAGAGCATAAATAGAAAAAAAGTCCCCCTGGTTCGGATGTCCCTAGAGTCCTTGCAAGTAGAAGCCTCTTCAATCCTTGTCCTCTGATGGTTCGTATTTGGAGGCTCCTCTTCCCAAACCAGAGATAATTAACCGGTGGAACGACTTGCCTCCAGAGGTTGTGGGTGCTCCTTCACTGGAGGTTTTCAAGAAAGAGACTGGACAGCCACCTGTCTGAAATGGCATAGGGTCTCCTGCTTGAGCAGGGGGTTGGGCTAGAAGACCTCCAAGGTCCCTTCCAACTCTGTTATTCAGTAATATTGAGATTTCAGGGCTCATAGCCTTTGATAGACCTGCTCTCCATTAATTTTTTATTATTATTATTCATTTTTTCCTTACATACAATAATATTTTTTCAACCAACCTGCTATCTGGGTTTACCTGTATATTTAATTCCTAATCCTTTCTTCTTTCCTCCAACCAATGGTAAAATAAATCCCAAGTTTGATAATAGTCCGTTTCTTCTTTTTCTTTCAGTCTCATAGTCAATCTGTCCATCTCTGCGCATTCTAGTATTTTTTTTTTTTTGGATTATTTCTCCATCTGATGGTATTCCTTCATTTTTCCAGGGTTGCGCAAATATAATTCTTGCCGCTGTTGTGACATGCAAGGTCAAGTATAAGCTTTGTTTATTAGTCTTTCTTGGCATTATATCTAATAAAAAATTTTTTTAAAGGTTTAAAATCAACATGTTCTCCTAACATCTTTTCTAGCCAGGTATGTATCTTTTCCCAATAAGTCTTTACTTTATCACATGTCCACCAAACATGATAATACGTGCCAGACTTATGTTTGCATTTCCAACATCTATCTGACATATTCTTAAACATTAATTTTTAAGGCCAACCAAGTTGATACATTCCTGCATCTTATAGGATTATGTATTCCAGAACAGAGCTGTGGACTGAGTGAAGAAGAGTGTTCTTTATCTGTTCTGTCTTTTCTCTCCACGACTCCAAGTGTATCCTGATTTCTGCTGTTATTCGGGAAGAGCAAGACCATAAACGGCAGCTAATCCATCTACTTGAGTTCTTTTTTTCTACCGCTTGGTGCACTACCTCTCCTCTTTCTGATAGAAAGCAAAACAAAGATGATGTGCAAACTATTTCGGTGACTTAATTTCATTTCAAAAGATTTAAAAGGACAGCAAAGAAGGAAGAAATGAATTAACAGTCCTACCCTGCTCAGTGTCATTCTATCTCCACTTCTGAGGGGGTCCTTGGTGCTCTCTGAGCTTGGTTGTTTTCTTGCAGACATTTCATTACCCAACCAAGTAACATCATCAGTGCTAGACTATCTAATGTACCTATCTCAACTTACTGTGTATCCTAACCAAAAAGAAAAAGAAATGGGTTCTTAAAACTCTGTGGGGGAAGATATCCCTGGAGGAGACAATTTTATCTTTCTCAGTGGATTGTAAAGAAAGATGGCCTGTGTGTATCTGTGTGCATCAGTGTGTGCCTGCGGTAGGAATGTGTGATTTTGGTTACTTTCATGAAGATGAGTAAGAGTGTGTTTAAAATGAGAAAGCTGTTTTGTTTCATGCTGAGAACAAAAATGCCTCAGTCAGAATGCTTTGTGGGAACCTTCCAACTTGGTTGTAATAAAACTCAGAAATGTTTCAGACATTTGTTGCATGTTCAGACGAGAATCCTTGGAAGGGTTACACTTTATTTTGAGCTTGGAAAATCAGAGCTGCCAATTCCAAGGTTGAAATGACCATTTGGAGATTATTTGGAGAACTGTTTGGAGAACAATCAGAATGAGGATCCTCAAAAGGTTCCAGTTTTGTTTCAACCTAAGATCAAAAGCCCTGGAATTCCTACAGTCTGTTTCAGATTTCAAGCACAAGGTGGCAAAGGATTGTTTGGGCTTCTAAGCAAATTTCCTGGAAACAGACAGAAAAACCCATTTTGTTTTGATTCCAGAAGGTCAAAATGTCTCTTTCTCTAGAATGAAATGTGTTGTAGTTGAAAATTTTTGCATACCTTTTAGATTTATTTTTAATTTGTCAAGAGCTGAAGAGATATAAGTGGCCACTTCGTAATGCAAAACATTAAAAATTGAGCTCTTTTGATAGGAAAACATAGCTTAAACATGTTGGTTAGTCCACAAACCATAAATTATCTGAAGTATTTTGAGCACCTCTTCAATCCATACAATGTATCCAGCTGCTGGAATAACTCAAATACCTGTTCTTCCTCGTGATAGATTGTCAGAGTGGAATAGAATAGAATAGAATAGAATAGGAAGAGAATAGAATAGAATAGAATAGAATAGAATAGAATAGAATAGAATAGAAGAGAAGAGAAGAGAAGAGAAGAGAAGAGAAGAGAAGAGAAGAGAAGAGAAGAGAAGAGAAGAGAACAGCATAGAATATAATTATAAGACTATAGCATTATAAGACTATATAAGCTATTACATCATCTAGAAAAGTGTTCCTCAAGTTTGCTGGCTGGGGAATTCTGGGAGTTGAAGTCCACACATCTTAAAGTCGCCAGGTTTGAGATCTAAAGTAATAAGTAGCACATGTTCATGGCAGTCTCCTATCCTAGCATCTGCTAACTATCTTTCTGATATCAAGAAGGAAATCCAAATCTCTTTTTAGCTTCTTAACTGCACAGTGGAGACATGAATCCTACCCATGGCTTACCCCCCCCCCAACACTATGTCTGCCCTAACTTACCATTATATGTTTTGTAAAAAGGAGCATTCAAAGACTATCTCCTTGCCAGTAATGGAGAAATTGACTCTAACTGTCTGCCTGCGGACAATTAGAGCTTTTCTACACCTCTGTGTAACCTTTAGCATGCGAGCTTCCATATGTTCATATTTATAGACCTAAATTTCATGTTTTGATATTATGTGAACATGTGGCTTCCAGAAAGAGGGAAAGACAAGCGTTGGTTTGATTGTAGTCTTTCCAGTATGTGAGTTGTGTCTATGCGTCTATCTGCCGCCGAATTTAGCAAGATGAGAAAGAAAGTTACTTTTTTTCTAATTGAAAACACTCTTGAAAATTCAGTATTATTGTATTTAACAGACAGTTAATAATCTGTTATTCTATTAACAGACTTAATAGAATAATAGAGTTGGAAGGGACCTTGGAGGTCTTCTAGTCCAACCCCAAAACCTCTAAAGAGCCGTGAAGGAAAGACAACAGTTGGTTCGGTTGTAGCCTTTCCAATATGTTAGATCTGTGTCTGTGTCTGTGTGTCAAATCTACCTCAGAACATAGCGAGGTCTGAAAGAAAGTTACTTTTTTCCTAGCTGAAAACACTCTTGAAAATGGATATACCATCCTAGTAACAGTACTAGTAACGGGAGTGATAGTATAATGAACTTCAAATGTTAGTAGTTTATTCAATAAATATATTTGTCCTACAATTTCGTTGTATATATACTTAAAAGCTGAATAGGTGCGATGCCATGTGGCTAGACTATTCCAGATATCCCAACACAATGTCCTTCATAAAGGCAACCATTTCCCAGAATTCCAAGCCAGAATTTTAGCCAAAAGCTATCTTGGGTGGAAATAGTCAAATAAATCCATAGGGAAGTTGTGTCTGCTGGATGCGACAGGAGGAAGCTGCCTTCGCCATCTGGCTTCCTTTGGTCTACTCTAATTGGCAATGGCTCCCCAAGGCCAATGTGAGATCGTTTAACTGGAGACACCAGGACAGCTGATGTCAGGTCTGAAATAAAAACAAATGCTACTTTTGGGTTACAAATTCACACCTTGTTTCCTAAATAGTCCTTTATGGAAACCACACTGATGAAATGGCTTCCTGTCATTGATAAAAAATATTCTGGGGGGGGGGGGAAAGCGAGGCTCCATCATACATTCTCAGATTGCTGAGGATAAAGAGAAGTTGTCCCTGTGTTTTTTATTAGAGGTCCCTCTATGGAGTGTTCAGTCCCTGATGTTGTTTTTCAGACAAATTAGCTTTTATATCTTCCTGCTTTAGACACTATGGGTAGAAATAATGTTTTGTTGTTCGTGGTGATGGTGGCATCCTCATTAACTGGAAGGTGTGTTATGATGGATATGGAGGTACAGATTGGAAGGGGTGCCTTTTCTCTTGAAGAAAAACAAATGAAAACTTAGAAATAAGAAATTTGCAGCTTTATACAACAGAATAGGATAGGATAGGATAGGATAGGATAGGATAGGATAGGATAGGATAGGATAGGATAGGATAGGATAGAGTAGAGTAGAGTAGAGTAGAGTAGAGTAGAGTAGAGTAGAGTAGAGTAGAGTAGAGTAGAGTAGAGTAGAGTAGAGTAGAGTAGAGTAGAATAGAATAGAATAGAATAGAATAGAATAGAATAGAATAGAGCTGGAAGGGACCCTGGAGGTCCTATATTCCAGCCCCCTGCTCAAGCAGGAGAACCTACACCATCTCAGACAGGTGATTGTCTAGTCTTTTCTTAAAAATCTCCAGTGATGGAGCGCCCACGATTTCTGGGGGTAAGCTGTTCCACTGGTTGATTGAATAACAGAGTTGGAAGGGACCTTGGAGGTCTTCTAGTCCAACCCCCTGCTCGGGCAGGAAACCCTATACCATTTCAGACAAATGGTTGTCCAATCTTCTTAAAAACTTCCAGTGTTGGGGCATTCACAACTTCTGGAGGCAAGTTGTTCCACTGGTTAATTGTTCTAGCTGTCAGGAAGTTTCTCCTTAGTTCTAGGTTGCTTCTCTCCTTGATTAGTTTCCATTCATTGCTTCTTGTCCTGCCTTCAGGTGCTTTGGAGAATAGTTTGACTCCCTCTTCTTTGTGGCAGCCCCTGAGATATTGGAAGACTGCTATCATTCACCCTTAGTCCGTCTTTTCATTAAACTAGACATACCCAATTCCAGCAACCGTTCTTCATATGTTTTAGCCTCCAGTCCCCTGATCATCTGCAGGAAGTTCAAAAAAGACAAAATGGTCGGTAAGGCATCCACCTTTGGCATGATGGCACCATCTTGCCTGTTTGAATTTTTCTGCAAATGCCGCTGAGAAAGCAAACACTACTGCCAGTCATGCCTTTGAATGAGTCCAAATGCATTAAAATAGGTGGCAAATACAAGAAGGGTCACAATTAGAATAACTGTCCCTTCTACAAGACAACACTGGGATGCCTTAAAGTGGTCTTCAACCATTTGTGATTGTGGTTGCACTTACAGAACCATTAATAGATTGATAGGTCCAGTGGACAGACCTCTGATTAACGTACACGTTAAAATGAAGTTTTCCCAGGCTCTTGTTGGGAATTTGGGAGTTTGTCTGGATATTTTACACCTCCGTAACTTGGGGTGGAACTGATTCTAACCAGAAGAAGTTTTGGTTTCCATTCATCCTTCCTCCAACACACCCACACTCACTCCCAGAAGACACTGGGTTGGGAAAAGTTTAATTTACTTTATAAGCTCTCAAAGTTGGCTAAGAAATGCCTTCTCCCCTTTAATGTTTAGAGATACTAAACAGTGCCAAGCACTTAAACACAACAAGAGGTTCTGGCATTTTCTGGAATCGTTGTGGAACCTTCCCTTAAAAATTGGAAGACGCCAATTCTTGGCCACCCCTAAAAGCTTCTTCTGTAATGCTAAACTTCTCTTTCCCTGGGTCTGATCTTGTAAAGTTCCAATTCAAAATTGCTGGATTGGAATTCTGACTGTAAAGGTAGACTAAGGAATAGACTACATTTAAATCTTTTGGCCATGTGGACAACCAATCTATACTGAGAATATATTATTTTTCTTCTTTCTTTCTTTCTTTCTTTCTTTCTTTCTTTCTTTCTTTCTTTCTTTCTTTCTTTCTTTCTTTCTTTCTTTCTTTTTCTTCTCCTTCTCCTTCTCCTTCTCCTTCTCCTCCTCCTCCTCCTCCTCCTCCTCTTCTTCTTCTTCTTCTTCTTCTTCTCCTCCTCCTCCTCCTCCTCCCCTCCTCCTCCTCCCACAGCACTGATGATGTTACTAGGATCCCACAATTGTGTGTGTTGTTTGTTGTTGTTGTTGTTGTTGTTGTTGTTGTTGTTTCTTCTTTTCTTCTTCTTCTTCTTCTTCTTCTCCTCTCCTCCTCCTCCTCTTCCTCTCTTTCTTCTCTTCCTTCCTTTCTTCCTCTTCTTCTTGTTCTTCTTCTTCTTCTTCCTCTTCTTCTTCTTCCTCTTCTTCTCCTCCTCCTCCTCTTCCTCCTCCTTCTCTTCCTTCCTCTTCCTCCTCTCCTCCTCCTCCTCCTCCTCCTCCTCCTCCTCTTCTTCTTCTTCTTCTTCTTCTTCTTCTTCTTCTTCTTCTTCTCCTCCTCCTCCTCCTCCTCTTCCTCCTCCTCCTCCTCTTCTTCTTCTTCTTCCTCTTCCTCTTCCTCTTCCTCTTCTTCTTGTTCTTCTTCTTCTTCTTCCTCTTCTTCTTCTTCCTCTTCTTCTCCTCCTCCTCCTCTTCCTCCTCCTCCTCCTCCTCTTCTTCTTCTTCTTCCTCTTCCTCTTCCTCTTCCTCTTCCTCTTCCTCCTCCTCCTCTTCTTCTTCTTCTTCTTCTTCTTTTTCTTCTTCTTCTTCTTCTTCTTCTTCTTCTTCTTCTTCTCGTCGTCGTCCTCCTCCTCCTCCTCCTCCTCCATCTCCATTATGAGAGGGGGCGCTTATAAAGTTCTGTAGCTAAAAATAATACCATAGCATTTATTAATTTATCAGTGCAGCAAAACACAAGCTACATTTTTAATCACCCTTTTGCCACAAAGTCATTGTCTTGATATATAAGATTATTTTCTTAATTTTGCTCTCCCCGCCCAATAGCCACTGAGAATACATTAGAATGTACTAGAGCTAACACTCTTTGAATTTAAAGACGGTTATTTGATTTAAATTACTTGTTTATCTATAACAAGCAGTCTGCTATTTGGGAAGACATCTTGAAATTTAATCTTGCTTTTAGTGGAAATCTGGTCAATGGCTGCAATAAAGCCTGTTACTGTCCTGTTCTACTTCCCATTTGTCTGCTCTAGGAGTGCAGTTACTCAAAGCCATAGAATTAATTAAACTTTCACTTGAGAAGATTTAGCTCTAGAGAAGCACTCATTCAGAGGCAGGCAACCTATGGCAGCTAATTATTTTGACTGCTCAGGAAGAGAATATGTGGAGCAATGATGTAAACCAAGTAGGCAGAGTGGATTTTTCAAGGGCTGAGTGATTGGTAGAAGGTTAAGACTTTTTGGTTTTTTAAAAAATAGACACCAGAAAAGCTGACAAAGTGTCTGCCAGTTTGTTTCCCCTTTAGCATTTTTAAAGACATTTCAGCTTCATAATTTGCCAAAAGCTGGTGTCATTCCTGCAATTTGAGGGGGCACATAGAAAAGAAAATCTGAAGTAGGCATGTGGCACCTTTGGGATGGTCCTTGATAGCCCTCATAAAATGAAGATTGGTAAATGAATGAAATTCTTTGTCTTCAAGGGATCTGCCAGAGCTTCAGTGTTGTTGTTAGTTGCGAAGTTGTGTCTGACCCATCGCGACCCCATGGACAACGTTCCTCCAGGCCTTCCTGTCCTCTACCATCTTCTGGAGTCTATTTAAGCTCACGCCTACTGCTTCAGTGACTCCATCCAGCCACCTCATTCTCTGTCGTCCCCTTCTTCTATTGCCCTCAATCTTTCGCAGCATTAGGCTCTTCTCCAGCGAGTCCTTCCTTCTCATTCGGTGGCCAAAGTACTTGAGTTTCAGCTTCAGGATCTGGCCTTCTAAAGAGCAGTTGGGGTTGATCTCCTCTAGGACTGACCGGTTTGATCGCCTTGCAGTCCAGGGGACTCGCAGGAGTCTTCTCCAGCACCAGCCTTTCTTATGGTCCAACTTTCACAGCCATACATTGCAACTGGGAAAACCATGGCCTTGACTATACGATACTTTTGTTGGCAGGGTGATGTCTCTGCTTTTTAGTATGTCTTCTGGAGAGAGATTCCTCTCTCTCTCACATACCCACAGATAAAGTTCTAAATAAATCCACCCCTTTCCTGATGATGTTGTATTCCGTATTATGTAGGTCTTTAATTTCTCTATTATTTTATTACCTGAACTAATTGCTCTAGGTTCCTGGTATTGTTTGAATTGGTTAAATGGGTTGTATTGACTTTAATGTCTTATAAATGCCATCATTCTATAAGTAAAATAGCACACCTCAAAAGTTGCGATAGTGGCAAATATATATATATATATATTTAACCACAAGATGGCAAACTTTAGTTAGACTTTAAAATTCCAATTTAGTCTTCAGCCCTTCCTGTTTCTTTTCTTAGAGCATTTAAAAAAAAAAAAAAAACAGGGCTGGGTACATTTATATTTCAAAAAATGGTTACTTGACAAAAACAAAGTAGCAGGGACATTTTTTTTTAACTTCTTTCTGTATGAAAAAAAAATGTAAGAAAGAAACATATATGATGATCCTGCTAGCGGACTACAGATAGGCAAGAAGCAAGGGAAAAAAAGATAATTTAGTTTTAGTATTCTCCTCCTTAAACATTTGAAAATTACAGGAATTGATCAGAAAGCTCTGATTATACCTCATTTTGAAGAAATCAGGAATCATCATATTTAATATCTGTGCAAAAGAATACAAATTTCCTTCATCTGTTCCATGAAGGGGATTCTGCAGTAAGTCCCTTCAAGCAGTTCCTCATATTTTCATGAATCAGTAACTTTTCTTTTGTTAGTAAATACTGTTAATAAATTGTCATTCATTCTCTCTAACCTTGCTGTCCCTCCCGTTTCTCAACATAAAGTGTTTACAGAAGCACAATGTGTACGCACTCTCACACATGCATTTAATATAAATAAATAAGCTGAGGATTAATGTTGCTTGCCACTGAGCTGACGCAATGCCTCAGTTGGTTTAATTTAAAGATGCCACACAGGGTGTCCTAAATGCATTTCGACTAATCACCAGCTCCTTTCAGGAATGTTTGGGATACAATGGCATTCTCAGAGTTTGGCTTTGACAAGGAATGTGATGCTACACAGAGATCCGGAGGAACATTTTGTCCAAAGGACCTTCTCCTGCAAAAAGTCATAGAAGATCCAACTCAGGAAGAAGAAGGAGCAGAAGCAACAAACCAATAGGACAGGGGTCTTCAAACTTGGCCCTTTTATGACTTATGGACTTCAACTCCCAGAATTCCTCAGCCAGCATGCCTGGCTGAGGAATTCTGGGAGTTGAAGTCCATGAGTCATAAAAGGGCTGAGTTTGAAGACCCCTGCAATAGGAAAAGATTGATCTGGGCAACCCAAGAGGAGAATAAATAATGAATAATAAATAGTCTGGTGCTTTGTTAACCTCATTCCAAGACCTAACTCTGGCACTAAGAGCTCAATTCCATTTGAGATCTAGGTTTCCCTCTTTAATGACATATTTGATACAGCAATAAGGCCCAGGGCTCATCCTAGTCTTTTCCCCATCCTTTCCTGACTGGCTTTTAGTCTCTAAAAGCCTGGAGACTAAAACATATGAAGAACAGTTGCAGGAATCGGGTATGGCCAGTCTAGAGAAAAGAAAGACTAGGGGGGACATGATAGCAATATTCCAGTATTTGAGGGGCTGCCACAAAGAGGTGGGGGGTCAACTTATTTTTCAAAGCACCTGAAGGCAGGACAAGAAACAATGGATGGAAACTATTCAAGGAGAGAAGCAAACTGGAATTAAAGAGAAATTTCCTAACAGTGAGAACAATTAGTTAGTGGGACACCTTGCCTCCAGAAGTTGTGGGTGCTCCATCACTGGAGACTTTTAAGAAGAGACTGGATGCCAGCCACTGGTCTGAAATAGGGTCTCCTGCTTGAGCAGGGGGTTGGACTAAAAGACCTCCAAGGTCCCTTCCAGCTTTATTCGACTGATTGATTGATTGATTGATTGATTGATTGATTGATTAGTACTGGCAGTTTTTAAGAAGAGACAGGACAGTCACTTGTCTGAAATGGTATAAGGTCTCCTGCTTGAGCAGGGGGTTGGACTAGAAGACCTCCAAGGTCCCTTCCAGCTCTATTCTGACTGATTGATACCTTAACTGGCAAAATGGTTGAGGAGGAAGTGATTCCTTGACATTCCCTATAGATCAGGGGTGTCAAACTGCCGGCCCGCAGGCCGGACGCGTCGTCTGGAAGCTGCGCCCACCCCGCTGCCGGCAATGGCAAAACCGTCCCGATACGTTGTACAACGTCACGTGACGTCGCGAGTTTGACATGTCTGCTATAGATAAAATCTGAAAGGTGAGCTATCCTATTGGCACCTCGATTCACCTGAACTGGCAATTCTCTCCAGATGCCCAAAGAGTGGAGATATTCCATAATAACACTAATCTGTAAAAATAAAACAAACAAAAAAAAGATAAATTCAACCTGGCCAAGTAGCTATCAACAGTCTATTAAGTATTATCGTGTAGCTCTATGCTAAAGATCTTTATCTTGAATTTCCTTGCACGGAGTGGCTGAAGAGGGAGTCTTAGCCATAAAACAAGCTGGCTTCAGGCCAGGCCGTTCAAGTGCCAGCTGGGGTATTGTGCTGCAGGGCCTGGCTGACAGGTGATCCTCCCACAGGGCGCTCTGTGCACCAGGTTCATTGACTTGAAGGTCTGTGGAGGAAATTAGCAGATGTAACTATGAACCACCATAGTAGTTCTGCTCTGAGCAATGATCCAGGCAAGTTAAATACACGCATCATGGTGATCCAACACGGCTAGTTGTATTGACCTACCTGGCATCGGTTTCCTGGCCTTACCTACCATGAAGGGCTGACAAGTTCTTGTGAGGTGAAGGAGACCTTCAACCAAAATGAAAATTAGGAAACGGAAAACGATAACTTGCAGTATATTTAGTACTTATCAAGGCTGTCTTCTTGTGTGAAATAGATGGAAACATTTCAGATTCAAATGTGATAAAAGTGTCTTTTAGTCGTCTGTGCAAAAGGATTCTTCAAATACTTGTTTAACATTTACTCACTGCTGCTGTCAAGCTGTTTCATCCTTGATGGAAAGATAAAAATATCTAATTAATTCTGCTAGTATCCCTTTTGTTTTAAATCTTTCAGTGTATTTCTAAGGCAAGCAAGTTTTGATGTTGGTGGTATCTCTGAGGGGGCTGACAGATAATTTCAAAGTACTAATTAATCAAGAAGATCAAGGTAGTGACATAAATTAGCAAGCCTAGTGTGCAAGATGACTAAATTATACTTTTATCACACTTGAACCTGATATGTTTCAATCTATTTTACACATAAGGACAGCACTGATAAGTACTAAATATATTAACATTATTGTTTTCTTTTGCTGTTGACTCAGGTTGGCTAATTGATTTCAAGGCACTCATGCAAGCTTCAATGTTGGTTGAAAATATGTGAAATAACTTTTATTTTCATGCTGTTATCAGTCACACTATTTGAATTATGAGTGCGTTTAAATAGCAAAACAAGTAAATGTATAACTGTTTGCATCTTTCCCTCCTGATATGTACGGTATTATGAACTGAATAGGCGCAATTCCATTTGACTGCTGGTACAGATTATTCGAACCCACTTTTTACATTCCTGATATTTTTTGTTCCTCTTGTCTGTGTTCTGCATTATTCTGTTCTCTGTGACAAACATAACAAGTGAGAGAAAATGAAACAAATCAAAGTTAATTAGATTTTTTTTCCCTTGTTTCTATCCATGGGAATTAATAGCATGCCAACTGCAATATGCTGAAAGATACATTTTAAATTAAATGCAAGACATGTTTGTATGTAATTAAAATCATTATCATTAAATGTGTGTGTCCCTTGTCCCTTTTTTTAATTTTTTTTTGCTTTTAAGACTTTGAGTGGACTAAAAAAAACTAAAGCCTCTTTGGAACTCTTCCAGTCCGTCCTGAATACTTGCTTGCTGTCCTCATCTTAAGTGGTATTTAGAGACCAGACACAGCTACTTGAAGAACAGGAGCCAGATCATAACAACAGCCCTGGTGGCACAGTGGTTAGAATGCAGCTTTGCAGGCTGACTCTGTTCACTGTCAACAGTTCAATCCTGACTAGCTCAAGGTTGACTCAGCCTTGACCCAGATTGTTGGGGGCAAAATCCCTGACTCTGTATAAACCGCTTAGAGAGAGCTGTAAAGCACTGTAAAGTGGTGTATAAGTCTAAATGCGATTGCTATTTACAAGTGGCAGACCATCAATAAGAAGAGAGGAGCAGTGGACCTCTTAGGTTGAGATAATGAGCAACAGAGAACAGGACGGTATGAAATTTTGAGGGGGTAATAGATCTCAAAGGAGATTTGTTCAGATCACCCCTTTGGATTAAGCAATTCCAGATATACAATCAAACTGGATGTCTTCACGATGGTTTGAACTCTTTGATGATGCAGGTGTGTGTGTGTCAATTCTACCTTGTTCTTTTGGTTTTGATTTCTTTCTAGATCTCCATAAAGCTGAGGAAGGACCCTGAATGGTTTTATAGATTGCCTGACATTACCCAGGCAATCCTGTAGTTGGCCATCCTGTTCCTTCACTCCTGTTTAAAACCTACGTATCAAAGCAACAGTGCTAGGGATTGTGTTCCTGCTCTGCTGTGTGTTTCTGTGATCATTTTTGTTAATCATTTTCAAACAACCCCTCCCCCCTCCTTCCAATAAGCCTTGTCAACAAGCTAGAAAGGCAATTTCTTTCCTGGGGCTTGCTCTGCTGTCTTTTCCTGCTTTAAAAGAAAAGACCGCAAGCCAAATATTTCCCCTAGCTGTGAAAAATATGACATTATCCAGGTGAAACTTTTTCAGAATGAATATCCCCCTACTGGCTTTATCATTTTATCTTAGGCCAAAGAATGAAGCAGCTGCAAGTTTTTTGATGCTTTCTCATTTTAGGCTAAACTTTCCTCTTTCCCCACACAAATCTCAACCTTTGACTCAAGCGTGGTCAACAGTTGGCTTGTCTCAGCACTGAAGTAAGCTTCAATCATCAGTTGGGTTGCTCATTGAATTAAAAAGAGACACTTTGTGAATTGTGTCTCACAGAGCAACACACAATGTCATAAGTCAGTCTCTTTCTTTCAGATCAACTCATCTCACAGAGTTGTAATGGGCAAGATAGGAGATGAGAGCCTTAGGTATGTATGACACCTTGAGTTGAGGAAAAATAAAGACAGGAGAAAAATCATGCTAAAATAAAGGGACATACAAATGGGATATAATACCGAATAACAGAATAAAAGAGTTGGAAGGGCCCTCGGAAGTCTTTTAGCCAGCGCTTGGTTAAGCAGGAAACCCTATACCAGTGGTCTTCAAACTTGGCAACTTTAAGACTTATGGACTTCAACTCTGGAAGTTGAAGTCCACAAGTCTTAAAGTTGCCAAGTTTGAAGACCCCTGCCCTATACAATTTCAGACAATCTCTTCTTAAAAACCTCCAGTGATGGAACACCACAACTTCTGAAGGCAAGTTGTTCCACTGATGAATCATTCTCACTGTCAGGAAATTTCTCCTTAGTTCTAGGTTGCTTCTCTCTGTGATTAGTTTCCATCCGTTGCTTCTTGTCCTGCTTTCAGGTGCTTTGGACAGTAGGTCAATAAAATGCCTCTGTAGTCTAATATTTCTGCTTGCAACTTCCATCTGTGAAGATGTCCAAGCCTTTCAAATATTCAGGTCATTTTTTCCCCTTTGTTTTACTTTATCAACCAGAATTCTGGTGACCTAATATCCACCCAAGAGGACAATCCATCCATCCGAGGGGATTAGCTTCAGTCTCTAGCACTTCCAGGTCAAGATGGGGAAACCATGAACCTTGGAGAAGTCTAAGATTTTGCAGTGGTAGCTCTAACTCCATATAAATCAGCTTCATAAGGTCCTAGATTGGTGCATCCTGAAACCTGTTGGAGCTACGATGGGTGAGCAAGATGAATGCTATACATAATAATGAGCAAAAGTGGAGTAATAGCAAGGAGTATCAGGAAGGTAAACTGTCCATAAGTGGAGGGGGAATTTCAATGTTCCAAACAAGCTCGATGAGGCTTGTGGCTTGGATATTTTCTTTGTTGCTTCACTGCAATAGAACATGTTTTGTCACCCAAACCATTAAACACGTCTCCTGCAATGTACAAAGAATTGCCTTATGTTTTATCAGCCATTGTTCTGTTTCACATTTGTGTCCACAGATTCAAAATATTTCTCCTAGCTATGTAGAAAGGAGGCAGTTGCCAGGGAGTCTGGAAAAGAGGGATCTCATGCTAAACTTGTTAAAGAGGGGGAACCATTAATTCCATATTGCTTAACAAAGGGCTGCTTTTGGGGGGGCCGTGGTTTTCCAGCGTTGCAAGCTTTCACGCAAAAATCACAAGAAAATGTAAACGAACCTAACAATAAAAAAAAAATAAGAGCAACGAATTCCTGAAAAATACAGCAGTTTATTGACCTGTGGATGACTCCAACGAGAAATATTAACTGCCTTGCAGAAAGCTCTGAGATATTTTCCAGGCATTAGGAAATTGTGAGTTTTGACAAGTCTTGGTTTAAATTGTGCAGCATTTGTTAAATTGCATAACCTGAGCATGAAACAATGGTATTGCTGTTCTAATATTGTTCAGATTTCACAATATTTCTTCCTTTTCTTCTACCTTTCTGTAGAAATCACTGCAATAGTCCGTGGTCAGCCAAAAATGGTAGAACTATATTAGCTGAGTATAGCAGCTGCATCAGGGCATTTGAAGCAAGAATTACTTAGAGATGAGTCAGCTAAGCCGTGTCATTGTTGTTTTTGCTACCATGAGAAGTGAGCCAACATCTCCACAACTATTCTGACAATTACATTGGCAGTAGAGACACATAAACTTTAAACACTTAGCAGACTAGAGCAAAAATAAGGCCAAGGAAAATTAAAAGAATCCAAATTCAAGGAGTTTGTGTCATCTGTGCTGTTTTATTGCTGCTTGGGGTTTTTCCCCCCCTTCAAATCCAGCAGTTCAGGAGAAGTGGTGGAGGTTTGCCATGAATACATGCTGCAAAACGGATCCTTTGGTTTTTAAGTACTCTATAAGCGTTGGTGATCTTCACAAGGGTAACATATGAGAACCAGGGTGGCGCAGTGGTTAGAATGCAGAATTGCAGGCTGACTCTGCCGACTGCCAGCAGTTCAATCCTGACTGGCTCAAGATTAACTCAGCCTTCCATCCTTCCAAGGTAGGTAAAATGAGGATCCAGATTGTTGGGGGTGACATGCTGACTCTGTAAACTGCTTAGAGGGGGCTGTAAAGCACTGTGAAGTGGTATATAAGTTTAAGTTCTATTCTATTCTATTCTATTCTATTCTATTCTATTCTATTCTATTCTATTCTATTCTATTCTAGCCCTGGTGGTGCAGTGGTTAGAGTGCAGTATTGCAGGCTAATTCCGCCAATTGCCAGCGGTTCAATCCTGTCCGGCACAAGGTTGACTCAGCCTTCCATCCTTCTGAAGTCGTTAAAATGAGGACCCAGATTGTTGGGGACAACATGTGGACTCTGTAAACTGATTAGAGAGGGCTGTAAAGCACTCTGAAGTGGTATATAAGTCTAAGTTCTAGTGCTAGTGCTATACGAGAGATGATACAGTATCTGCAAATATCAGTACATAAATCTCCAGTTTTATTCCTTCATTTTTTTAAACTCATGTTTTCAGGCCATAGTTTAACAATGAAGTAAGAGATGTAGATCTTCCCATTCAATCCCCTCTTGCCTGCTACTGTTTCTTTTCGGTTTGTGATTTTTTCTGGTGTATGTGTCTCTGTCTCTGTCTCTCTTTCTCTCTGTGTGTGTGTGTGTGTTTGTGAACACGCTGAGGAAGATGATAAAGATTCGTACTCCTGGGTACAACTATATCCTCGGTGTGGTTATCTGCTGATGCCTTCACAAATCATTCATGCAGAAGTTATGTGATATATTTATTTGATCATTGTGGAGTCAAAGTTATCCCTTATTGTTCCATGCTGGACAAATAGGCTAATTTTCTTTCATAAAGAAAATAACAAAAGAATGGAACACCACTCACAAAAGGATAATGGAAGAAAGTCGAAAGAAAATGTTGTTGACTTTACAGTCCTCCTTGGACGTCAGTTTATAGAAAGTTGTCAAAAATGGCTGGATTTTAACCTCTAGTAAACCTTGTGATGGAATTTTTGGCGTTTGTTTCTTTCAAAGGCCATGGACAAAATCCATGGAATCATCCCAGAGTTTTGGAAACAGATCAAGCATATTACACAGCACAGGTTGTAGCTTTCTCATTTTCAAGGTCACTGGTTTCCGAGGACCTTAATCACAAATTATTGTTCCTATGCCCAGCAAAATATTTTCATTCCCACTTCTGTGTGAACCTGGAGGAAGCATCTTAGCTATGACTTTTTATTCTTCTTCTTCTTCTTTTCTTTTTTAAGATAAATTTTGGCTAGGGAACTATTAGCCTCCCCTGAGTGATTCCCGTTGCCAAGAATAAGAAGCCAAGTTTGCAGTTGTGTGTAAACTCCAGTGAAAGAAATATGAGAAGCTGTGCCCACTCATCACAGGCCATCAATTTTACTTCTTAACAGTGTCAGGTTTAGAATACCACTCACATGGATGACTAGACATCTCTAATCCCCAACACAACCAGCAAAGCCTTTTCATCAGAGATCACCCCCCAAATGTGCTAATTCCAGTTCAGATGAAGGAGTATCTGCATTGTGTTTCTCTGATATTAATTTTGATATAACACAATTCCTACGTTTGCATGGAAATGATATCCTTGAAAAAACAATCAAGGTGCTTTAAGAACTGGGCTGATGGGAACCATAATGGTTTAATTTGCTGTAATCACCTCTTCTAGTCAAACCTTCCATGACGTGATGTTTGTTTTTTCAAAGTAAAAAGCAAAGCAAAGCAAAGGAGAGCAGAACAGGGGCTTATTGGCCAAAGGTAGGATAGCAAGACAAACAAGATAAAATGGTTGTGGAATAGTTGTGGTATTGTTGTGGAATCTAGATTGAAGCCACTGAATCGGAAATGTTGCTCGCCTTTTTTTTCTTTTAAGAAGAAAATGGCTCCAACTTTTCTTACGTTGTCAAAAGAAGAAATAATAATAATAATAATAATAATAATAATAATAATAATAATAATAATAATAATAATAATAATAATAATAATAATAATAATAATAATAATAATAATAATAATAATAATAATAATAATAAAAAAGTTGGAAGGGATCTTGGAGGTCATCTAGTCCAATCCCCTGCTCAGGCAGGAAATCCTATACCATTTCAGACAAAGGTTTTTTCCAGTCTCTTCTTAAAAACTTCCAGTGTTGGAGCATTCACCGCTTCTGGAGGCAGGTTGTTCCACTGGTTAATTGTTCTCACTGTCAGGAAATTTCTCCTTAGTTCTAGGTTGCTTCTCTCCTTGGTTAGTTTCCATCCGTTGCTTCTTGTCCTGCCTTCAGGTGCTTTGGAGAATAGCTTGACTCCCTCTTCTTTGTGGCAGCCCCTGAGATATTGGAACACTGCTATCATGTCCCCCTTTGTCCTTCTCTTCATTGGACATACCCAATTCCAGCAACTGTTCCTTATATGTTTTAGCCTCCAGTCCCCTAATCCTCTTTGTTGCTCTTCTCTGTACTCTTTCTAGAGTCTCAACATCTTTTTTACATCGTGGTGACCAAAACTGGATGCAGTATTCCAAGTGTGGCCTTACCAAGGCATTGTAAAGTGGTATTAACGCTTCACTTGATCTTGATTCTATCCCTCTGTTAATGCAGCCTAGCACTGTGTTGGCTTTTTTGACAGCTGCAGCACACTGCTGGCTCATATATTTAAGTGATTGTCCACTAGGATTCTGAGATCCCTCTCACAGTTATATTATTGAGCAAGGTACCGTCTATACTATACTGTGCATTTGATTTTTCTTGCCGAAATGTAGAACCTTACCTTTTTCACCACTGAATTTCATTTTGTTAGATTGTGCCCAATGTTCAAGTCTGTCAAGATCCTTCTGTATCTTAAGCTTATCTTCTGGAGTGTTCGCTATTCCTGCCAGCTTGGTGTCATCTACAAATTTGATGAGTTCTCTCATCCAAATCATTGATGAAGATGTTGAAGAGCACTGGGCCCAGAACAGAGCCCTGGGGCACCCCACTACACACTTCCCTCCATGTAGATGCAGTTCCATTGAAGACCACATGCTGAAAACGGCCAGTCAGCCAGCTATGAATCCATCTGGTGGTGATGCTGTCTAACCCACATTTTTCTATCTTATCAAGTAGTAGGTTGTGGTCTACTTTATCAAATGCCTTACTGAAGTCCAAGTAAATTATATCCACAGCATTCCTCTGGTCCATTAATTTTGTCACCTGGTCGAAGAATGCAATAAGATTTGTCTGGCATGATCTGTTTTTGACAAACCCATGTTGGCTTTTGGTAATGACTTTGTCTGCCTCTAGGTGTTCGCTGATTCGTTGTTTGATTATCTTTTCCAGAATCTTCCTAGGTATTGAGGTCAGGCTGATAGGTCTGTAGTTTCCTGGATTCATTTTTTCCCCTTTTTTGAAAATGGGAACTACTTCAGCTGTTTTCCAGTCCTCTGGTAGTGCTCCAGGATCTTTGAAAAATATAGCTCAGTGGTTCTGAGATCACATCTGCCAGTTCCAAAACACTGAATAGAAATGCTTCCGTGTCACAGCTTGCTTTGTGCACCTGTTAAACAGGAGGGAAAACAAAAGGTCTGAGTTCACACACATCAGTGATGGGAATCTAGAAATCTGAAACAACATGGGGTTTTCCTCCTGTGAAGACTTCTAGCCAAAAGGCCCCAAGATCTTACCTTTACAACCAACTGCTTTCCCAATCAATGACTTCCCTGGGATCAAGTCTACCATTGTGGATCATCAGTGACCAAATCAGCTGGAAACAGCCTTTTTTGACACCTGACCAGCTGGAGAGTTATCACTCTTGGCTTTTGTTTCCTCCTAGTAGGAAAAAATGGGAAATTATGTTTTAAAAGTGATACCCCAATTAAGTTCAATGCAACCTGAGTCTGAATTTGGGGTGGTGGTGGTGGTTACCTGCTTCTACTCCCTTCTGCTTTTCTTCTATTCTTGAGTAGAAGAAGTAACACGGGAAGTAAAAAATTTGCATGGGAAGTAAAAATGAAAAAGCAGTTGGAGATGATGTGCCAACTTCTTGCCAGGACCATTCTTGGTTTATTTCGGCAGCAGGATGAGCAACTTATCCATTATCCCTTTCTTGTATGACCAGGGAATCACCTGCAGGCAGTCCTGGGCAAAATATCATTGCTTAAGGAAGATCTTTACTCATTCTTGTCCAAGTTACGTGTGTTGTGCAAATAGTCTTGTAGTCTTTCCACAAAGAGCCGCTGTCTACTAGCATCTGGAATGCACAACTGCAGATGTAGCTTACTGTTCAGACCAGCCATATACCATCCCTTTCTTCTGATTCTAGTCCTTGCGAATCTTAATGTGATCTCAGAAGATTCTCTAACCAGTAATCAATTAGATCGTTCAGACTTTTCAAATGGTGCGTACCTGAAAAATTAAGTTTAGAGAGGATATAAAGTGGAAACGGCTTAACAGCCATAATCCAAATCTCCCTCAACATGTACAAAGAACAGCAACTGTAATCCATCAGTTCAAACATCTAACGGAAAGGGTTAATGCAAATTAACCAAGAAGCGGGCTGGGTTTAGTTTCTTTCTTTACTCAAAAGAATCAAAAGAATACTGGAGCTAATTAGCACTATGGAGAGCAGGATCCATCTGGGTCAGTCACTGGGACCAGAGAAAGTCTTCCAAGCTTTTTGACTCAAGCTATAATTCTGGTGTGAGAGAAATTCCCTGAGGGTGGGCTCCAGCACAAGTCCAAAAGCTCGGAAGACTAAACCTAGTGTGGTAAGGCCACACTTGGAATACTGCATCCAGTTTTGGTCACCACGATGTAAAAACGACGTAGAGACTATAGAAAGAGTACAGAGAAGAGCAACAAAGATGATTAGGGGACTGGAGGCTAAAACATATAAGGAACGGCTGCTGGAATTGGGTATGTCTAGTTTAACAAAGAGAAGGACGAGGGGGGACATGATAGCAGTGTTCCAATATTTGAGGAAGGCCAGAAAGAAGAGGGGGTCAACATGTCCTCCAAAGCACCTGAAGGCAGGACAAGAAACAACAGATGGAAACTAATCAAGGAGAGAAGCAACTTAGAACTAAGAAGAAATTTCCTGACAGTTAGAACGATTAACCAGGGGGACAACCTGCCTCCAGAAGCGGTGAATGCTCCAACACTGGAAGTTTTTAAGAAAAGACTGGACAGCCATCTGTCTGAAATGGTATAGGGTTTCCTGCCTCAGCAGGGGTTGGACTAGATGACCTCCAAGGTACATTCCATCATCATCATCATCATCATCATCATCATCATCATCATCATCATTATTATTATTATTATTATTATTATTATTATTATTATTATTATTATTATTATTATTATTATTATTATTATTATTATTATTATTATTATTATTATTACTACTATTACTATTACTATTACTATTACTATTACTATTATAATAATAAACCTCTGGTCCCTGTGACTGACCCAGATTGGATCCTGCAACATTATTCTGGGACACGTAGATTGGTCTTCACTATAGACAGCCCCTTCTATCTTAGATGGGGCATGTCTTTGTCTTGGCATACAAGGGAAACAAGACTTTTATGATTTTTGGACACCAAACAGCCAAGTAGGATCATCAAACAAATCAAATGAGATTTTTAAAAAAATTAAACTGACACAATTTCTGAAAAAAAAAATTATTATTATTTTACTACATTGGATCGGATTAAAATGAATAGGTTCCAACAAATATTCGATACATTTTTAAACATTTTCGCTAATCTAACTGGTGTCATATGCCATCTATAAAACATTTTATATAAATTCTCTTTATATGAAGCTGCTTTAGTAAGTTTAATATTTCTCTCCCAAAGCTTTTCCCAGTCTTCTAAATCTATAGAATATCCAAAACATTTTGCCCACACTATCATTGTTTCTTTTACTTGTTCTTCTTCCATCTTCCAGCTTAGTAGAAATTTGCAAAGCTTCTTAATCAAATTTTCATCTGTTTTCAAAAGTATTTTATCAAATAGTGTCTATTCTTTATAAAAATCCATTAATTTTACATCTTTTTCATATCTTGTTTGAATTTGCAGATAGGACCACCATGTTAAGTCAATGCCTTGTTGATAAAGAGTTTGTCTGTCTTAAAGTTTTCCATCCTTATCCAAAATGTCTTTATAAGTGACAAGTTTATCATAGTTGATTAAATTTGGATAAGCAAATGCTTCCATTGTTGAAAGCCACTCAGGTATTTTCATATAAATTTTATGTTTGATTTTCTCCCACTCTGAAAACAAAGTATTCTTATGGCATGGTTTTGAAAATATTTATGTACTTTGTTTTTCTCATACCATAAGAACGCATGCCAACCCAATTGTAAATCATGTCCCTCTAAATAAAGAAGTCGTTTATTTCTCAACGTAATCCATTCTTTGAGCCAAAGCAAAATAGATGCTTGATAATAGAGTCTCCAGTCCGGAAGTCCAAAGCCCCCTCTATCTTTTGTTTCTTGTAGTAGTTTAGTTTTGATTCGTGCTTTCTTCCCTTGCCATATAAATCTCAATATTGTTGAATTTAAATCATCAAAAAATTTCTTACCCAGTTTAACAGGGACCGTTTGAAATAGGAAAACTATTTTTGGTAAAATGTTCATCTTCACAGTCGCTATTCTACCTAACAACGACAATTGGAGATTTTTCCACTTTTCCAAATCTACTTTTAATTGTTTCATTAATTTTTCGTAGTTATCTTCTTTTATTGTTGTATATTTTGATGTTAAATAAATACCTAAATATTTAACTTTTTTAGTCATTTGAAGATTTGATCTTTCTGCAAGTTGAGTTCTCTGTTTTTCTGTTAGGTTTTTTGTTAATACTTTAGTCTTTTCTTTATTTATCTTCAAGCCTGCTACTTCTCCAAATTCCTCTGTTTTCTGCAGAAGTGTAGTAACTGTTTCCAATGGTTCCTCTATAATAAAAACTAGATCATCCGCAAAAGCCTGTAGTTTATATTTCTGTTCTTTTATTTCCAGTCCTTTAATTTCCATGTCTTGTCTAATGTAAACAAAAACCAGGTACTTATTATCATATTTGGTGGATATGTCCTAAAGCTAAGAAATTTTGGTTTAAAATTCACATATGGCTAGAAAAGATGACTAAAATACAGATAGAATATAAGCCAGAATTGTTTCTGCTAGGAATATTAGGACCTAATTATGGCAAAGAGAATGAATATTTAATATTACATGTATTGACAGCTGCGAGAATTGTATTTGCCCAATTTTGGAAAAATGAAAATCTACCACATGACCAGATTATAATTACGAAAATTTTAGAATGTGCAGAAATGGATAGATTAACATTAGAGATTAAAGAGAAAGAGGATTCAGTGTATTTTAGAACATGGGAAATTTTTTATCAATGGTTAGCATTACGTTAGAGCAAAAGATTTGAAGTCTAGCAGGATGAATTATACTTATTTAGCAAGCTTTAATTTTATGATTATTTTTAGCTGTAACGATTATAATTGTTTAGTATTATATTAATTACTGTTATTTAATATTTGTACCCGGACGAGAGTCTGCTTGTTCAAGCGTTGGATTTTTTGTGGAGGTAACCCCACTACTGTACCTATCCCTATCCCCATCCCCATCCCAATCCCATTCCCCAACCCCACCTGCTACCCATACCATCCCTACCCTTCCCATACCTATATAAAACCTAATAAAATATATACAAAAAAATAAAAAGAATAGGTTCATGGATTTTGTTGACAAGCCAAAAGTAACCTGAAAACTCAGTGGTGGGATTCGGCCAGTTCGCACCAGTTCGGTAGAACTGGTAGCTAATTGTTTGTTGCCCAGGCCCAGAACGGGCTTCTGGAAGCGGCATCCATACAGAGAACCGGTTGAATCCCACCACTGCTGAAAACCCATGTGTCATGTGCCTAATGCTACCGTGGTTTCCATATTGATAGATTCGTGAAGAATCTGGAGTCTCTTATGTTTGTTTGGACACCAATACATGATTAAGTAGAACTTGTGCAATTGGGAAGGAAGTGTATATGCACCATATGGTGATTTTTGTTGTTGGATCTAGCGCAACATCAGAATAACTTTTTTTTATAAACAGCGCACTGAGAGCCCCAGTTGTGCTGTCAGAAGAGATTGCATTTCAGGAGAAAGGTTCTGGCTTCTGTTAACACAAATCAGGGAAGAATTTGGCTGAGTACAATTCATATAAGAAGTTGCTGTTACCCCAAGGACCACGAAGGTTGAAAGCCAAAATACAAATGGCTTGGAACAGAGGGAGGAGGTCATTAGCTCCGTAGAAGATTGCTAAGGATGGAATGAAAAATATGCTTTATTTACTGAGGGAAGCAGAATAGAAGTGCTGATTGCATAATTCTGCTCTCTACTCTAGGCCTATCGTGCAATGTCTCATGGTCACTATGTTGCCTGAATAAAATGCTGGCTTTCTCTGAATTCGTGCAATATGAGTGTATGAATAATTATTTCCACTAATATAAACAGGATAACCTAATCCTGGGAAACCGTAGCTATGAATCCCGTTGCAAAGCCCCAATCTTATGGGAGTTCATTATTTTAACATTTTAATGGTAAGGTTTCAAATCCTTCCATTTAATTTATGGTGTGATATAGTCGGACTAGGAAAACAATGTCACGTAGGCCGATCCTACTTTATTCTAAAGCAATTGTAACAGAATCTTGCAAGTCTGAATTTGCCGTCTCCTTCCCTCACTGTATCTCTGTGTGAACCAGGGAACAGCCTGTCTGAGATGTTCACTCATACAACGTTCTTGCTCTGGACTCAGGCCTCTTTGATCTGTCCAACATCGTAGGAGCAGTCCTTCCTCCTCTCCCTCAAGGCCATTTCCTCCACAGATATCCCTTGGAAACACACTGCAAATCAAAACATAAAGGTAAAGATAAAAACTGTCTAGTTGTGTTCGATTCTAGTGGGGTGTGGTGCTCCATTTCTCCATTTCTTGGCTGAGGGAGCCAGTGTTGTCTGAAGACACTTCCATAGTCATGGGGCAACATGACTATATACAGAGGCACACGGAACTCTGTTCCCTTCCCACCAAAGTGGTACCTATTTATCTACTCGCATTTGGGCAGGAGCTGGAGCAAGTAACAGGAGCTCACCCCATCATGTAGTGCTCAGGTCTCGAATCCAGGCTGACAAGCTCAGTGTCTTTGACCGCTGAGCCATCGTTCTTCTTTTACATCAAAATATAAATTTAACAAATGAGTTTGGCACATACTGTATTAATCAGGCCAGCTCTGTATGAGCCATGTTAGGTTAAAGATGATTTGAAGTAATTGATCATATGATTGAGACTGCGGTCTTTGGCATTTTTGACCTCTCTCCATCCGTAGATGCTCCTGGTGGCCATCGAACCGGATGATCAAATTAGGATTTGAATCTAAGTGGATCAGATTGGACCTTTCTCTTACCACGGTTTGGGGCAACGATGTTTGACCTAGTTGGTTTCATTGATTGATAGGTTAGCAGGACAGTCAATTGTGTTTTGTTCCTGAAAGACTTTTTCCTATCTCGGGTCCATCAAGGAAGACATAAAAGACATCTTTTTTTTTTTTTTTAAATGATTATAAGATAAACTGGATGCATATATTTCAGCCAGAAAATCCTGCTTCTGTGATAAAATCAGAACTTTTCTACGTTCTCCTATTATTTGTAGAGAAAAATGGGGAGTTTTTTTAAATAAAAATAATAATAAATAATACTCTGTTGGAGAAATGAGCAGGACACTTCTCCTGAAAATTGGAAGCATGCCCAACTAAATAATTTTGAAAATATTATCTTGCAAACTCTATCTTAAGATCCATAAATACTGTACGTGTGGGTTGCATATATATATTAAAATTTATTATAAACAGCATTCTCTCTGATAGGGGGCTCCGTGTAACAGTCCTAAACCTTAGAGTATCTCAGTTCAATCAACTCATTTGTATCATGTTTTTGATAGTCCATCATTTTTCCTTAAAATACTTGGCGGAGGTGGCGGTGGAATAGTTTAACCCAGGGGTCTTCAACCTTGGCTCTTTTATGACTCGTGGACTTCAACTCCCAGAATTCCTCAGCCAGCATGGCTCAGCTTGGAAACCTCTCCCTTTCCCCTCAGCGTGGCTGGCTGAGGAATTCTGGGAGTTGAAGTCCACGAGTCATAAAAGAGCCAAGGTTGCCTACCTCTAGCCTAGGCCTAGGCCGCTTTATGACTCGTGGACTTCAACTCCCAGAATTCCTCAGCCAGCATGGCTCAGCTTGGAAACCTCTCCCTTTCCCCTCAGCATGGCTGGCTCAGGAATTCTGGGAGTTGAAGTCCACAAGTCATAAAAGGGCCAAGTTTGAAGACCCCCGGTTTAAACTTTGCAACATACAATATCAAGGAGGTGTGATTCAGTTTTTAGCTAATACAAACAGATTTGTGCTTATTAAATGGGTACAACTAGTACTGGGTTGAAATTTGTTCTCCGTTTTCCTGAAACGTGTCTTCCTCTAGACCACAGGCTCCTGTTTTTCTACTTTTTCTCAGAGTGCTTAAGATTCTTTTCTAAGCCATGGCTGTGTTGCAACTTGCAAGGTAGAAGATGATGCTGGTGCTGTTAACCGTATATCTTATCGAGAGCACTTTTGATTAAAGTGAGAAAGCAGGGAAAAAAATCTGGCTTCAAAAAAGAAAATCCAACTCACAAAATTGAAAAAAAGTTTCTTGGATGACAAGAAAACTGTTTTCAAAGGACAAAAACCAAGAAAGTTCCATTGCCTTTTGAGGAAAAAAGCATCTTTGGGACAAACGTGACCTGGATGGTTGGGAATCTCCATAGACATTGAGTCATTAGGCAGCCCTAATGCATTCGTACCTGTTTACTTGTCATAAACAAAATGCTGAGAACGCCTAATCCATGGAGGTTCAGTGAAAGGGGTAAAATCATCATGTGTGATGATTTTGTCATGCAGATACTGTGACTTATGTCCTTATGTTAAAAAAAACCCTCCCTTTTTACGACCCTGTAACCCCTTAATTCGGGATAAAATCAGGGCACCTGGATGGAGCTGAGCATTTACTGACTCGATGCCCTTCCTGATGCCTATGTGGAGTTCACAGCAGCCATTGGGGAGGGCTTTCGGCCAGTAAATGCTCAACTCCATCCAGTCGCCCCAACTCTTCCCTGAATTAAGAGATTACAGGGTGGTAAAAAGACATAAGTCTTATGCCTTTGGGTTAAATGTATGTAATTTTAACATTTGCACAATGATGTCATCACATAGGTTTCACCATGTTGATGTCACCATGGTTGTTATCAATGACTTCACCATTGCAAGGCATATAGAGCAATATATGTTGAATGTTTCCCATTCAATGAGATATTAAAAAGTGTCCCCCAGATATAATATTTTGGAGCACAGGGCCAAACTACATATTATACTACCAAAGCATAAAACAATGCTCTCAGTTCAAGGTTCACACCCTGATTTTAGATTAGGTGTTTTGGGGAAAGTGGCATGGACCCTGTATAAAAAGGTTGCAAAAATTGACTCGAGCAATGAAAATAGCGAAAATAGCAAAGCCGTGTGTTTGTATGATTTTTTCAATGGGATTGCTCCCCAAGACATCATCAAATTATGCATCCATCTGCGTGGACTGAAATTCAGAAATTACAGCTGTAGGGCATCTGTTTTCTCTAAAACATGCATGGATTCCCTCTCTAAAACCCAATGAAATCAGAGAACACTTCTAGAGACAGTCCTGGGTTTGGAGGGAATCCATTGTAAAAATCGTGAGGCTTGGTAAGTACCACATGTTCTTGTGCCAGGGTGTCATGTACCCATTTAGAGACTGTTTCCTATGCAATCCGTGGAGAGTTTAAATTGATGGTAGTTTGCTGTTGTTGGACTGAAACAAAAGCCATTTAACAGTTGTGAAACCTGTAATTTGGCTTAAGTGTTTGCATACAGAAAGTATGTTAAACCATGGCCAAAAAGATGAGTTACAGCAGAGGCAAACTGCCATGTGTGCATGCGTGTGTGCAGCCAAGAATGAAGTCAGAAATTGAACTTGCACATAGAGTTGAACTCACACTGGTTAAATGAGATATTTTTAACAGAAGATAAGCTATCACGAAAGGAATAGGGATCATAAAATCATCAACAGGAGGGCTTTCAGACCCTCAGGTCCAACCATCTGCTCAGAATAGGAACCCAAATTAAAGCATCCCTAATATACAGCTGAGAGTCAGTTTGGTTAAAGCATCAGGCTTGCCTCCAGAGGTTGTGGGTGCTCCATCATTGCAGGTTTTTAAGAAGAGACTGGACAGCCACTTGTCTGAAATGGTATAAGGTTTCCTGCTCGTGCAGGGGGCTGATCTAGAATATATATATATTCTAGAGCAGGGGTAGGCAACCTTGGCTCTTTTATGACTCGTGGACTTCAACTCCCAGGATTCCTGAGCCAGCATGGCTCAGCTTGGAAACCTCTCCCTTTTCCCTCAGCATGGCTGGCTCAGGAATTCTGGGAGTTGAAGTCCACGAGTCATAAAAGAGCCAAGGTTGCCTACCCCTGTTTAGAGCATCATTACAAAGAAGGAGAGGATGAGTCAGGATCTTTTGCATGCTAATTTTGGTGGGCTGAAAATCCAGAAGTTAGATAACAGGAGCATTTCAAAAAATTAATTGGCAAACTCTTTTTGAAGTTCATGAAAGTTTCACAAGCTGGTCATCATAGAGTTCTTTCTCTAACCTCTCTGCAGGGGGAAGTCAGCATGCTTTTTGTAATTTTTTTTTCTTTTTACGACCCTGTAATCCCTTTTTATTGGAGTGGAGTTGGGGTGACTGAATGGAACTGAACGTTTACTGACTGGATGCCCTTCCTGACACCTATACAGAGTTTGCAGCAGATATTTTTTTTTCTTTGCACTCTAGGAGAGAGAAACAACATCTGCCACTACCTAGGATTGAACTCTCAACCTTCTGAGTGGGAGGTGAGCATTGTCGCCTCTGGGCCACCGTACCACTTGCAAATATTCTTCTGATAGGATTTAAATAATAATAATAATAAGATTTTGGATCCGAGGCATTTCATTTCTAACATTAAAGCATCGGTATATTGTTTTCCCCAAAACCAACGCAGATGTGGTGGAATTTTAAAAAGTCAAGATGGCAGCTGTAACCGTGCACAAAATGAAGGCAGGGCTTCCATTAGAAGGTCACAATGACTGTATTTTTGGATGCTTCTGAATCCTTGTCTATAAGTCTTGCCTCTTAAGCACTGTCTTGCCTTCATCTTGCAATATGAATAGGCTGTCCACCAACAAATCTACAAGGTTTATGCAGCAAGATCCACCCAGGGAATTCATTTTCAGTTATTTCTGTGGAGAAAGTATCAAGCCTGAAGCAGCTTGATAACAACATCCAATGGCAAGCTAGCAAGGTTAATCTAAACAATGCAGGGCCTGAAGTGGGAGAATCCGAAAGCTCTTCTGATTGATTCCCTTCTTCCACTGTCAAGGATCGCATTGTTAATGTTATCAGGACATGTGTTACCAATTTTAGGCAGTACAAATCAAAGGACAATGTCCAAGTCTCCTGCATCAGCCAGACTCCATCCTTCTTTTCATGTGTCATTGAGTCTGACTAAATATTTCTCCTGGCTTCCCTCTCTTTTCTAATACTTTAATAGCAGACATCAGGAGTTGGTGAAGTATGGAGCCGTTGCCTGGATGAATATATATGGGAGACGTGGATTCAGTCTACAATATACGACAGGAGGTGAGGAAGTTCCTTTTATCCACAAGGTAAAGACATCTGGGAAGAGTTTCTTAGTCCAGGTTTGCTTTGTACAACTTTATTCACTAGGTGACAGAGGTGAATATGAACTCTATCAATCATGGGTCTGTAATAACTTGGGATCTCATCAGGTTTCATCCTTACTTGTAATTTTTATGTATGGTTTATGATGGGGCATAAGGTCCTTCAGGACTTTGACAGAAACTCCAAAATTTATCTTGAGTTTAATGTCTATGGAGGTTCTCTATCATCCAGGTCATGGTTGTCCCAAAGGTGCTTTTTCCAAAAGGCAGCTGGACTTTCTTGTCCCCCCGCCCCCTTTTAAAATGTTTCACTTCTCATCTTGGATGAGAAGCAAAATGTTTTCAAAGGAAAGGGAAAAAAACCAAGCAAGTCCAATTGCCTTTTGGAAAAAAGCACCTTTGGGATTATCTTGAGCTTGAAACTAGAACTTATCTTACTGGGTAGGTAAAAATTGTCAAGCGCAGGAAATCAGGAGCCAAGGAGGTTCAAATGAATGCTGGTTTATTTCATGCTAACTCACTCGCTACAAGAATCTGAACTACTAACAGTCAAGGCAAATTGGCGGTAGATGACAGTCAAAGGAATTCAAAGTGGGCTCGATTCAGATCTCTTGTGGGTGCGAAGGGACTCCAGACTAATGACATGTTTGACCCTTCCCTCAGTCTCAGTCTCGTCATCTTCTACAGCATCACATCTAAAACTTTTAGAGCACTAATGACTAATGGTATTGTTCTCTTTCTCAGAATAAAGCATGTAAACCCTTCATGGCTTTGCAAGGAAAGTAGTTTTCCTTTGCATTCAGTCACATTCAGTCTTACTGCATCTCGTAAATTTGTGGTCCCCTTGTGGTCCCCTGAGAGTGAGGACAATCAACCAGTGGAACAGCTTGCTCCCAGAAATCGTGGGCGCTCCATCACTGGAGATTTTTAAGAAAAGACTAGACAATCATCTGTCCGAGATGGTGTAGGTTCTCCTGCTTGAGCGGGGGGCTGGAATAGAAGACCTCCAGGGTCCCTTCCAGCTCTATTCTATTCTATTCTATTCTATTCTATTCTATTCTATTCTATTCTATTCTATTCTATTCTATTCTATTCTATTCTATTCTATTCTATTCTATTCTATTCTATTCTATTCTATTCTATTCTATTCTATTTTTTGAAGTGGTACTAGCAAACCCATGAAAGCTTGCTGCCTTGACAAGTTTCTTCAGTGACATCAGTGTAACTTTTAAATAAAACAGGGCTTCGCATGACCTCATCTGCAAAATCAAACAATGAATGGGCTTCTCACACGGAAGGGTCTCAATCAGAAAAAAAATATTTGCCCAGACTTTTCAGAGCCTCGCTCCGTATTTTAAGAAAAGTGTTGTCTGTGGATAAAAGAATCCTTTGTGATTTCTCTTGTGGATTTTTGTTCCAGGGTACCTGCTTACATCTGTAGTGTAAGAATCTGTAGAATTATTTAAAGCCATTTGAAAAGAAAAAAAACCTGTGCAGTTTCATAATTTAAAGAAAAAAGGAGATTTTGTTTTTCCCGTTAGATTTGCAACTTGTAAATCAAAGGTGGTTTAAACAGTCAGGGGAACATAAGAATTGCAAATTGCTTTGCTAGATCAGCCAAGGTATATCTTTTTATATTTCCAACAGATGTGAGAGGTAGACCTCTACAAGGAAGGAAGGAAGGAAGGAAGGAAGGAAGGAAGGAAGGAAGGAAGGAAGGAAGGAAGGAAGGAAGGAAGGAAGGAAGGAAGGAAGGAAGGAAGGAAGGAAGGAGGGAGGGAGGGAAGGGAGAGAGAAGAGAAGAGAAGAGAAGAGAAGAGAGAAAGAGAGAGAGAGAGAGAGAGAGAGAGAGAGAGAGAGAGAGAGAAGGTGATTGACATCCTTTGTATTCCCCCTAGGATCTAATACTTGGATGTTTTCTGTCTATGACCATGAGGTCTCCATTATGTTATAATAGATAATAGTTATTCTTAGACTTGCTGTTCTCCCTGTCTTTCCCTTCCTTGGTCTCAATGGATCAATTATTCATTTTGCAGAACGAAAGTACCTGTACTAGTTCCAGATGGGCTGGTACAAATAGCATTGTTTTCCACAGATGAGCACATACCCATCATACTACTCTGACTTGGGGTGAGCCACATTATGCAAAGCAAAGACAATTAAAATTAAGAAAAAATAAGAACCCCACCCCCCAAAAATCAAAGGCATACGATAAGAAAAGCCAAAGAAGTATATCCGTCCACCAAGTTGTACACTATATTTTTCTCTTCAAACTTCACAATACTCTCTTTTTGAAGATCTCATAAGTTCCTTTTAGTTCATTTACCCTTCCTCTATATATTGATTTTGCAATTTGAGTCTTCCTTTCTTTCTTTCTTTCTTTCTTTCTTTCTTTCTTTCTTTCTTTCTTTCTTTCTTTCTTTCTTTCTTTCTTTCTTTCTTTCTTTCTTTCTTTCTTTCTTTCTTTCTTCTTTCTTTCTTTCTTTCTTTCTTTCTTTCTTTCTTTCTTTCTTTCTTCTTTCTTTCTTTCTTTCTTTCTTTCTTTCTTTCTTCTTTCTTTCTTTCTTTCTTTCTTTCTTTCTTTCTTTCTTCCTTCTTTCTTTCTTTCTTTCTTTCTTTCTTTCTTCTTTCTTTCTTTCTTTCTTTCTTTCTTTCTTTCTTTCTTTCTTTCTTTCTTTCTTTCTTTCTTTCTTTCTTTCTTTCTTTCTTTCTTTCTTTCTTTCTTTCTTTCTTTCTTTCTATATAACTACCTTCACATCCAACATTTATATTTGTCATTCACTTTTATACATCTATTTAGCACTCATACATTCTTGACCTATCTTTCTTCTTGTTTTACACAAGGCTTTTAAGTATCCATTCAATGTGCTTTATGATTTTATTGACATACTATACTAAACTTAAACTTATTTCCAAATAACAAAGGGGGCAGAAAGACACTCAAATACACAGCCATTTTAACTTTTTTTTAAAAAAAAATCAAAATTGATTCTTTGTGACTGACCGTGTACATGTCTTAAAATGTATCCATTGCTTTTCCCACTTTTGGTAAATATTTCCACAACAGAAATCTACTAATTCTATTTTATTTTATTTTATTTTTTGTCATGCACGCAGAAACAGACACACTAACTTGCAATCAATCATTCCTCATTTTCTTCAGCTGACATGGACTTTGAGACATTCATTGTTGGATCTATAGTCTTCATTGCATGAAGATGTACTTGAACATTAACTGCAAAGCATTTAGGTCCTGAATCAACAAGATGACATCAAGAGTCTACAGTGTGTGATAAATAAAACCTCAAGATGGTGAGCATGATGTATATAAAAAAAAAAACAGGCAAAGCTTTGATCTCCTTGTTTGCTGAATACTTTGCCCTAAAGGACCACTCATCTCCTTGACTGGACTGATGTAATGGCCAATGTATTAAAGTAGCCAACCAATAAAATAGTTGCAATTGGTAGCAAATGTTCAAGTCTTTCCAAAAGAATTTGCGGGGACGTTTACTAGAAAAACAAACATTAGTACAAAAACAATTGACCAAAATAAGTTTCTATCTACCTGTAGTATGGGCAATCCTTGACCCACAATTGAGCCCAAAATTTCCATTGCTAAGCAAGACATTTAGGTGAGTTTTGCCCCATTTTATGACCTTTCTTGCCACAGTTGTTAAGTGAATCACTGCAGATGTTGAGTTAGTAACATGGCTGTTAAGCGAATCTGGCTTTCCCCCATTGGCTTTGCTTGCCAGAAGGTCACAAAAGGGACTCTGGGGACATTGCCACTGTCATAAATATGAGTCAGTTGCCAAGCGTCCGAATTTTGATCACGTGACCACAGGGATGCTGCAAAGGTTGTAAGTGTGAAAAACAGTCATAACTCACTGTTTTTAGTGCTGTTTTATCTTTGAATGGTCATTAAATGAACTGTTGCAAGTACAGGGATAGGATTGGTCTCCTATGGCAACTGAAATCAGAGTTGACAGCCCACCCATGCAGGTCTGAATTAATCATTAAAAGGGTACATGAACAAAACACAAAAGGGTTTTGAAGAATTGTTCTGGTGCCATGTCGCTTACAGAAAAAGAAGGGCATTTTCCCAAATCCTGTTGAACAGGGGTATCCATAAGCTTGTTCTATCACCAGCAATGTTTTCTAAGGTGGCTTCAGTATATCTTCAGTATATCTTGGGAGCCAGTCCTTATATTGCCTGACTGTGGGGGCGGGAATAAAATATCCAAGGTGAGTCTTCACTATTGTACACCAAAACTGTCTTCTTTATCAAATTATTCCTTGAGATCAGGGTTTAATCAGTCCTTTGTGAAGGCAAGACTTAACAATCCATTGGGGGGGGGGTGTACCAGAAACACAGTGAATTTGTGCAGTCACTGATACAGCTTTTTACACAATCGGCCAGTTGTGGTGTGTCATTCCTCAGCTGGAGGCTGCCCAGACAGTGACAGATTTCTCTGCCAGGACTCCAATGAAGCCTGTTTAAAAGGAGGGGGGGGATTTGTTTAAGGTGTCTTCAATAAAGCCATCCAGTTGCAAATGTTCTCTAGCCTTTGTATACATGTCAGAAGCACCTCATTACTCTGGAAGCCATGACAGATCTCAGTTGATTGAATTGTTAAATCTGCGAGGAGCAGAGATTGGCTTCCCCACCTCTGAAACAGCCCATATTCACTGGGGGGGGGGCTGCTGCTCTGTAATTTGAATTTCACTCAGTTGCACTTGGTCCAGGTTTCACTCCGTCCGTGCTATTAGTCTTCCCTTGTTCTCTGCTCCTTTGAAGTTTAAACCATCCCTGATGTTAATTCATTGTACAGTGGGAAACAGGCAGAGTGTCTGAAACAGCCTTCCAAGATTTCTTTCCATTTTTCGAAGCTACAAAGGCATAACGTACTTCAGTAGCAGATGTGGCAGTGGCCAGTGTGTTTTTTAGTGTCTCAGGTCTGTGCTATATGGCCAGTGGTGGGATTCAGATAGGTGAACAACCAGTTCTCTGTGTGGATGCCGCTTCCGGAAGTCCATTCTGGGCCTGGGCAACAAAACATTAGCTACCGGTTCCGCCGAAGTGGTGCGAACCAGCTGAATCCCACCACTGTATATGGCTCTTCTGTCTTCCTTGGGGGGGAGCTTAAATGACTGAATCAGGTCCATTTCCTCTCCTGCTATTGTGTTTCTACCTCCTCTTTTCCTCCTCTAATGAATGTTGTTACTTATCAACTTTCTTTGGAGATAGCGGGACATGGTGATTTACAGTAGTGGCCAAAATTGTGGAAACCTTTTGGGAAAAGTGTACAGTAGAAATGCCACCTTTGGTTACATTTCCACCCATTTTTCTTCTAATTTCTTTATAACTGTAGCCTTGTTCACTTAATAATGCTATTTTACATCGCTTTCTGGGCAACCAGTCAACTCTTTGCACCATGACTTTAATTTTATTATGTTTTACAAGCTCACTCAATGAAAGAACACAAAAAAACCCAGCGAACTTGATAGCGATCACATAACACACTGACAAATGTCCTCCTCTCAGCTTCAATACATGACATCCATCACTGAATCCTACTGTGATCTGATTGGCTCATTGCCAAAACAAGATGACACCTGATTGGCTCTCTAAACACTCATGCTCATTGGCTACAATCAGATGAAGGAAAGCTCCCTGATATCAACCTAAGCAAGTTGTGCTTCCTTTTTCTGGTTATTTGGCTATAACTTTTCATAGAATACAGTACAGATAATTGAACAAGCTTTGTTGCATTACATTCTCGATTAAATTATCTTTCCATTGATATACAATTTTATGGTACTACTCCCAAAAAAAAAAGTGGTGTTATTAGCCATCCAACCTCAAAAATACACTTTCCCCAAAAGGTTTCCACAATTTTGGCCACTACTGTATCTCAGAATAGTTCATAATATGACAAGTAGAATGGCGTTCTGACCCTCGGTCCTTATCAACAGTTGTCTCCCAAATCCATACATTGCTGATGCTTTTTGGTCTTCTATAAAGACCCCAGCAGGGGTGATTTGAAACCCCCTCAGGAAGCCTTTTGTTCTAATAATCACCAGAGGCAGATAGGAGGACTAAAAGTAAGACAATTCACAGTTGGTTTGGGAGCTGCATAATGTCTGTCAAACCAACACAAGAGGCGAGAAAGATTTGGGCACTACGGCTGGTGAATTATGCTATTTTCCTTTCCTCTGTAGCTCTGTTTGATCGTAGGACGTGAGACGGCTTTTATCAGAGCCGGGGCATGTGCCCAGCCTCAGGGACTGGTATCATCCCACCCTCCATTTAGGCTGCATTAACAAATCTCTTCACTGAATCATTTTGTGGGAAATCTTTCTGTTTCTCCACAAGCGCTTAGTCTTTGGAATTACTCTCTCTCTCTCATCTTAAGCGTAGTTCCTAAGGAGATTCCTCAGCTCAGCACAATACTGCTCGTCTCAAATGTCACCTCACCTCATCGTTATATTATCAGAAGCAGTTACATGATCTGATCACAAATTGAAATAAGCTATCTGTGCTGTTAGTAAACATTTTTTAGCCACCAGAATCAGGTCTGGGCCTATCTCTACGCCCAATCAACATAGCACACTTATTACTATTACTAAGAGCCGGGGTGGTGCAGTGGTTAGAAGGCAGCTTTGCAGGCTGCCTCACTGCCCTCTCCCGAGAGTTTGATCCTGACCGGCTCAAGGTTGACTCAGCCTTCCATCCTTCCCAGGTCGGTAAAATGGGGTCCCAGATTTCTGGAGGGCAATAGGATGACACTGTAAATCACTTAGAGAGGGCTATAAAGCACTGTGAAGTGGTATATAAGTCTAAGTGCTATTGCTATTATTCTTCCTCCCTCCCTCCCTCCCTCCCTCCCTCCTCCCTCTCCTTCCTTCCTTCCTCCTTCCTTCTTCCTTCCTTCCTTCCTTCCTTCCTTCCTTCCTTCCTTCCTTCCTTCCTTCCTTCCTTCCTTCCTTCCTTCCTTCCTTCCATGGCATGCAGAGGTTACAATGCAGCTTTGCAGGCTGGCTCATTGCTCAGGAGAGTTTGATCCTGACCGGCTCAACGTTGACTCAGCCTTTCATCCTTCCCAGGTCGGTACAATGTTAACCCAGATTGCCGGGGCAATAGGCTGACTCTGTAAACTGCTTAGAGAGGGCTGTAAAGCACTCTGAAGTGGTATATAAGTCTAAGTGCAACTGCTAGTGCTAAGTGCTATTACTGGCAGAGTTTCTACAAGCCTACCACTCTTCTTTTGATTTCAGGTCCAACAAGATATCCTGCAGCAATGCAGAAGATAGCTCTGGTAAGAGCGTGTCAAGAGTATATCCCTGGTACAGTTCTGAAGTCCTCTCCTTTTGATAACTAAATTATGGTCATCTTCATTGCTCAAATGCAGCTGTCAGACCTTGTCATGAGGACTAGAGTGGATCTATATTTCCAGGGCCAAGCGAAGGAATTTGACCATAACCATTCAAAATAATCCTAAGCAAGATACCGTCCTCTCTGCCTCTGTTGACAAGGTGGGGATGAGAACACCAAGACTATATGTTGAGCAAGTACATAATTCATCAAATTCCTTGATATTTGTCCAACACAAACACACATGCATATCCTCAGCTTCATTATGACTAAGGAAGGGAAATATTTCAGCAGAGGGAATTGCCACCAGCATCTACTGAGGAAGGGGAGATCATATTTTTAGTTGAGAGGTTTAGGAGAGTCTTAGGATTTTTGAAATAGTTCTGAACAA